>LPNX010080380.1:405879-452710 GCA_001517045.1 Pseudotsuga menziesii
GAATGCCTGACGCACTCTTCAAGAAGATAATGGACCCTAACCGAGACTTCTTTGGAAACAGAAGGATTCAAGCCTTTTGGGACTCAACAACTCTATAACGATATCCGATCGTAACTGCCTTAAGGGGGGGATTTAATGCTAATAATGGCATTAATGTAAGGTATTCAAGAGGGATAACACATAAGGCAAATGTGTACCTGTCCCTCTACAGATTTGAATTACCTTCATAACACAGATTATGAGTTCGAATCCAAGGAAAGAAAGGCTTCGAGCTTTAACTTTCACTAAGAGCCCAGTGCCCTGAATTAACATTCACCTGAGTAACATTTTTTGTAGTTATTTTGATTTAATTCAAAAGCAGTCGTTAAGAAATAAATAAAGAATCACCAGATATAGGCACTAGCAAGAAATCACAAAGAGATCAACGAATTTATAATAGCAGGGATGCGGAGCTGAGCCTACGAATATATATGATATTATTAAATGAATAAATGAAAAAAAAAACTGGAAATTATGATATTCAGCTCGGGTCCAGATTAAAAAACCAAAATTCATGAATTTCCTTTGATTCAAAATGAAGGCCTCTCTTTCATTACAGTACCAGACCTACTTAGGGAAAAACCTCCCCATTGTTTAAAAAAAAAAAAACATAACACAAGAACCTATTGGTATCCTCACGAGCTAGGCACGGAGATTGCTTGGTGCTTACCCATAAGGAGGAGACTTTACAAACAGCTGGTTCGCCCTTGCCTATAAGAGTTTCTCTGACCTGCATGTAAGACATACTGAATGTTAGAAAACATCCCATAACTAAGGTTGAACAAGATTTTTTTTTTAAAAGGAATTAATGATGTACCTGTTCGACCTTCAAGGGCATGCTGGTGCCACCATTGCAAGAATTACAGTTAGTTGCAATTTTCATGACAAGCCTCAGCAGAGCCAAATTTTTCCATGGTGCTAACCTAAAATTTATACTTTTTCGCCTTACAACCAGGGAAGGGAAGGAAAATTTTCTAGCAGCCGAAATGCAAAAGGAGTTGCAGAGCAACCTCCTCCTTCACCTTTATGTTCCTAGAAAACAATCATTTTTCCACACAATCGAATTAAAAGTCTAGGGTTCTGAGCTGTGGCCTTCATGGTCATCACGGGGCCAGAGAGACACTCGTTTCTACAAGATTACACGCCTCCCTTATTTTGAGTCTCGACTCTCGACGCATGGAAACTAACAGACAGTCGATCATTATATGAGACACGTACGAGACAATTCAATGGATTATGGCAGATGCAGCAACTATTTTTGGCATTAAATTTTGGCCATTAGCCTAAGGGAAAGCAATAAGTGTTGGTAGTTGGATGATGGATCAGCACTTTAAGATCCAACTACGATCATTATATGAGACACTTACGACTCAGACTGCAACTGCAAGTACCTACAGGCTACAGGCTACTACCATAGATTTTGACGTGTGATTAATACGACTGGACGTCAGTTTGACGGTTCGAAAATTCTGGAGAACGTCAACATTGACGTGTTAAAAAAATTTGCACCCGTCAAATACGAGTAAAAATGAAAAAAACGTTCTATGGAACGTCAAATTCCAGGCATGATTGCTAGTTATATATTTTCTTATCTTCGTATTGAAACATAATTCTTTCTGGAAACACTCCAAATAATTGTTGGTGGCCAAACTTTAGTCAATGTCAATACGCTGCGGCACGGATAAGCACAAAGGCGATACTCCATGACAAGGACAGGACAAAGCTTATCATGGGCTACAATTTTTTTTTATATGCACAAAGCTAAAAGATTAGTAGTAAAGCTGTATCTAGGGATTAGATCGTTTCCACTAAGATTATATTGGAACAAGTACATGGATCCAACTTGATCCCTTGAAAAGTGGGTGTTCGAAAGCTGCGGATGATCCCATCCAAATCAAATAAAATCAAATTTAAACACGCCACTTCAAAAAGTTACAATCCACTTACGCAACAGAATGGGTGACATCATATTAAAAAATAAAAAATAAGCATCGTACCATAACACAAACAAATCTGTAACAACAACAACTCGGAACGTATTCGAGATCGAGGGCAGCTGCATTAAACAGATCAAACATTATTCTTCCAAATACCAAATACCGAGATGATAACGTCATATAGCGGATAAAGCTGTCTCGGAATCAACAAAAGGCTCCCGAATCCCGATAGACAGGTGAATGGCGCGGGCAAAATTAATCTTGCTCCCTGCCAGGTAAAGAAAGAGCTTTTTGGGCCGAGTAAACAGCCTGTTTGTCTTTACGGTGAAGCGACGAATGCTGGTATCATTACCAGTAATTGCAGAAGTACTCTTCATATCAACAGACCGCACAAATTTGGTAGATTTTGAGAAACCAAGGCTGTTGCCCATAATGATGCTGCAGAAGGCCCTTCGTGTTTTCAGTAGCAGGGGGTGGCCTAATGGGCAGGGAATCCTCCTCATGTCCCGCAGTCTCACTGGAAATGCGTACTCTTCCGAAGAGATGATCGAGTATGAATCTGATTACAGTGCCCACAAGTAAGCCTCCTTCCTCCCCACCCGTCATACAATATCATGAATTTTTATCATTTCGAATGCCCCCAGACTTATACTGGCCTGCTTCTTTTGATTTCATATAGTTTTACGGGTAGTACCCAAGGAAGTTTTGAATATAACTACTTGTTTATCAACATGGAGGGGGCACAGATTATAACTGGAATGTTTTCGTACTTGTAATTTGATAGTCGGCAAATGTATGTAAAAGACACACCTTTCCTTCTGTTTCATATTTTTTCCGGTCGTTTGTGCACTGGATAAAAAATTTGCATGGTCTAAATTGCCTTTGTCAAAAGCTCCAGAGATCACACTGGAAGAGTGATGAAATTGTAATAATATATAGAGGGAGCTCTGTGGGATGGCTCAAATGGTTCGAACGGAGTCGGAGTTTGTTGGAAGGTATCGGGTTGTTGTTCTAGTCCGGCTGAGGTTCGAATCTAGCTGATTCCTGTTAAGTTAGCAGCTGCTATTCTGGCTGGTGGTCGAAGCTCGTCCATCCATCCATATATATATGGTGATAACGAATGTTAAACTTCTTTATTGCATTAATACTATTTCAATATCCGTAAGATGATTCGATTAACCATTGAAATAGAATGAATAGGAAAAAAGAGATTGTAAAACTTCTTTATTGCCTGTATTTGCTCAGTACTGTAAATATTTTAATATCCTCAATTTGAATCATTGAACTTTAATGAAGAGGAACGAGGAGTAAACCAAAAGGAAAAATCATGGATACCTTTTAATGGGACTGTTAATTTGTTCTTGTGCATTCTTGTAAACTAACAGTCCAACTAGTTCTTCGGAGGTGTAGTGTGACATAAGTTGAGATCCATGGCCGGCCTTGGGAACACCAAGGAACTGGTACATGATTAGAAATTCACATTCAAAGTACGCGTAACCAGGCATACGAGAGTCCACGTTGAATGCACATGGAGGTATGAGAGCCCACGTTGAATGCACATGAAGGTTTTACAATCACTTTACATGTCTATTAGGACTATAAAAACTCACTTTTCAACCTAAATTAACAGGAGAAAATTAATTAAGGGAGAGCTAGGGTGTATGCTTGAGCTCATGCAATTGCGGTCTGATTCTGTCCTTGTCACAATTACGGCCTGTCTTGTTAGCCTAGTAGCATTGCACTAGCCTTTGCTGGCCTGCTGCAGGGTCTCTGATTGCCACTTATGGTTTAACAGGACCTGAAGATGGTTTATTTGCTGTTCAGCTATGTAAGTGGCGAGCATGATGTTTCTGCAAAAGGGACCCTGGAAGTCTGTAGCAAAGGTCTATCACGAGTTAACGATTGTTCCCTTAAGGATGCCCCCAGTGAAACCTTTGTTTTTGGATAGGAGTATGTTTGTACTTGGTATAAGAAGCAGATACTGATCAGGTATTTTGTTTGTTGCATAGTGCATACCCTCAGAGATCATGATTAAGGCATGGATGAAGGAGGTATGAGAGCCCACGTTGATGGAACTACCATAGCATCTGCAGCCTCACCTAGGGATTTTTCCTTTGTTCTTTCTTATATGTAAAGTAACCTGCTGCCATCATCGCTTACGTGCCATGGGGTTGTCTATGAACGTAGTTTATAATCTGAAATTTGAATTGTAACTGAATCTCTGATATGAATCTACTATAAATTGGGGCTCGGATAGCACTCTTATGAGCCAATCCAGAATTCTACTGTTTCAACTGATATCTGAAAAAATCTGAAATCTGATATCTGGAATTAGATTTGAAATTTTAAAAATAAAGCAACCCAAAATCTGAAATCAATCTGAAATCCTCCAGTGGCAACGACTTTCATTGAACGAGCTATTCCAGTAATACCTTAGTCCTCAACTTCTTCTCTTGAACTGCCAAACTGTGCTTTGGAATAAGATCATGTTCTTCATTATCTAGGGGAGGTAAGATAAAATATTTGATATCTTAACATTTTTCTCTACCAGTTTCTTCAAGCATTAGGCATGAAAGGTGTTATGCACTTGTGATCCTCATGGTAGTTCAAGAGTGTATGTAATTTGTCCCACTGTTGCTAGGTCCTTGTAAGGAAAATAATATCTAGGTCCAAGTCTCTTCACCCCTTTACATTTGACTCTTTGAGAGACTTTTTATAAGGTTGTAGTCTCGAGAATACCCAATCTCTCACTTCAAATTTGTGCTCGCTGTGGTGCTGGTGTTGCTGGGATTTCATCCTATTTTAGGCTAAGTTGAGGTTCTCCTTTAACCGCTTAAATGTTTGCTGCCTTTCCTCCAAGAAATCTCTAACAATTGACACTTGAATGTAACTTTTGGTCAAATCAATTAGTCAAGGAAGGTCATAACTATAAAGGTCCTTAAATGGGGACATTCTAATGGATGTATGGTATGTTTCATTTTACCAAATTACCAATACTCTGCCAAGTGCAACCATTTTCGCTAAGAAGCTTGCTGTCCTGCAACATGGTTTCTCAAGTATCCCTCTAGACATTTATTTATGATCTCTGCATATACATCTGTTTGAATATGATAACTAGTACTTGGTATTAAGGTGGTACCAATAAGTCTAAACAAATTTTGTGAAATTGCAAATTCAGAAATTTCACATCTTTCCTAGAGGTTTCCTTGATCTTGCCCCTGTGAATTAGCAGCCATAGGGCTGATCTAAAATGTAATTTACAGCAGCAAACAATGGACAATATTTCACTTCTTTTCAATGCAATTGACAAGGCAATCCAATAGAAAAGATACCAAATGTGTGCCAACAAGTGTCATTCCTGTAGGGCAATTTTATCAAGCATAAACCAGATCGGAAATGTACTTTATGACATCAGTAAATCTGCCCTATATTTTTCAAAACTGATTTTAAAACCTTTAGTAAATTGGGCCTTAATTTATGTCAAATCAACAAGATATACTAGTGCTGGGAATTATCAAACCATGAAGATATAGACAGCTGAAATAAAATTTGCAACAAGATAAATTTGGACAGATGAAAACTTCATATACATATATACAAGAGATGAAGTTCAAGTACATACTCTCAGCTTATCACAAATTGGGACAACCCTCCAAGCTCTCAAAAACCTTAGCCAATACCAAGGAGCACCAACAAGCAAGCATCACACTAGTAGGTCCTCTTAGGTAAAAGTCTTCTCCTCTTCTCTTCTTCAAGTATAACTCTAGGATTTATCACCAAATCCTAAGTCCTTGCCTTCTTAGGGTAGAAACCCAGCCTAGAAATATCCAAGAATCCTCCAAGAAACCCTAGGGCTCCAATACAAGAGAGATGGTACATAGAATATACTTGAGAGAGAGAGAGACTAGTGCACTACTTTCCTCACATCTCTAACACACGATGATGATAAAAAGAATATGTGAAAGGACCCTCTCTGTCCTCTATTTATATGAGGGGTAAGGGAGGCCAATAGTATAGTGGGCCTAAACCTCTACAAGCAACTTACAAAACACAAATAGGCCCACAAATGTGAGGCACTACTCTCCAAGGGTACAAATGTCAAGCTCCAAGGTAATATCTATGTCACAGGGTTTGCCGAATTTCAACGTTCAAGTTCGAAATTCGACAAACTTTAAAAAAAACTTCGGATTTGTTTTAGTTGGGCAAATGTAATGTTGTTTTTTTTTGAAACCCTAAATCGCGGTCATACTATCTCTCGTCGCCGATGTTACCTGTTCATTCTGCGTTCAGATTGTCACTCAATTTGAATGCAATTCTTTCATTGTGTAGACATTGCCTCTCATCACACTACCACAGGTGACGAGGTTGAGAGTCTTGAGAGCGAGTGCTTGCGATTCTATTGCTGCAAAGTCTACAGTTTAGAAAAGTGGCGGACCGTGTGGTGTGAGGCCCTTCTGCCTCGGCTCTGCTAGGGTTGCGTATGGGTAGATACAAGATGAGAGACAAACTACCAGCCAACTAGGGTTGCGTATGCGATCCTATGTGTTTAAATTTTAATATCAACATTGATTATTAGATTTTATAATCATCGTGTTTCTTATATATGCATGGTTTCTTATTTTTTATTCTCGTGTTATATTTTTTATTTTAAAGTTTATATATATAAATTTTTATTTTTTATAATCTTATGTTATATTTTATTTTAAAGTTTATATAATATAAATTTTTATTTTTTATTAGCTTGTGTTATATTATACTTTAAAGTTTATATATATAAAGGTGAATTTAATGCCGAACCTTATTTCGAATTTTATAAAAAATTTTCGAGTTTGAATTGAATTTTAAAGTTGTCGAATTCAAATTCGAACCTGAACCATGTGACATTGGGTAATATCTTACACAAGCATGGCTCCAATGCAAGAGTGCTCCATGAGATGTGCCCAACCCTCCTCCTACAAGCCTCCAAGGACTCCAACACTCGTCCCAATCCATGTGCTCCATTGGGTCCACTCCACCCACATGAATATCGTCGCAACCAAGGCTCCCCAAGTCAATTCATGCAAGCATCCAAACTACCCCATGTCGTCTAGGGTTCCACACCCTCCTAAAAAATGCCAAATGCTCCACCTCCAATGTAGGGCATCCTCTTAAGCAACCAACCAATCTACATGTGGCCACCATGAAGAATTTCCCACGCTGCTTGGAGATTTCCAATGCTTTAGGGAAGAATGTCACGCAAGTATCCAATCGAGGTCAAGAAACTGATGAGTAAGCCACCCCTAATGTGCAAGTCCATCACGAACCATCCAAGGGCTAGTCATACACTATATATCGCAAATCTCATGAACCAAACATGGTGTAAGCACTCCTGGAGTAACCTTGAGAGTTAACACTCCACTCGCCACCTTTGAGAAATTTATGCTTTAATAGGGTTGTAGTCTCAAGAATACCCAATCTTCCCCCATCAAATTTATGCTCACTGCGGTGTTTGTCTTATTGGGATTTCATTCCTTTTTAGGTTAATTTGAGGTTCTCCTTTAGCTGCTTCAGTGTTTGCTTGTTTTCCTCCTCCAACATTTGTTGATTTTCCTTCCTCAATATCTCTTGGCTTTCCTCCAAATTTGTTTTTTACAATTGACACTTGAATGTCATCAAAGGTCAGATCAGTTAGTGAAGGAAGGTCATAACTATAAAGGGTCGTAATGTCATAACTATAGAGGGCCTTAATGTCATAACTATAAAGGGGCTTAAATGGTGACATTCCAATCGATGTATGGTATGGTGCATTATACCAATTTTGCGCCAAGTGAAACCATTTTGGCTAAGAAGCATGCTGTCCTACAACATAGTTTCTAAGGTATTCCTTTAGACATTTGTTTATGATCTTTGTCTATCCATCTAATTGAGGATGATAACTAGTACTCGACATTAAGGTGGTAGTAGGTACTTGTTGTAAATTTTCCTTTAATATTCAACTAGGGTTAAACAGTGCATGAAAAATATCAACTGATAACCACACATGAATATCTTTTACAGTATGTAGCGGAATATAAAACTGAGAAATAAATCACAACATCACATCACAATATTGACACTATTATTTTGGGTATGGAAACCCCCGGAAAAACCCAAGATGGGAAACTTGGTGCAATAGTCAGATATAGATTTATTATGAGAAAATATGGAACTTTTACAATCATTGCAAATTCACCCAAACCGTGGTGAATGCAGCACCCGGCAGAATCACTGGGCAAATCCCAGCTAAACCTCAACACCCTCCTATGTGAGTGTACAACCCAATTGTACGAAGCTCGACGATCTTGCTGCTTGCTCCTTTGTCTCCTCAGCTAAATCCTCTGTCTGACTTTCTCTCCCTGTCTGTATCCTGTCTCTGTTGGAATACAAGTGTGTGTGTTCTCTCCACCAATTGATCTCTCTTTTATAACTTTAGGTAAAGCGAAAACCCTAATTTCACTTTCACTTTAACTAGTGGTAAAGCAAAAACCCTAATTTCACTTTCACTTTAACTAGTGGTTCACTAAAGTTAATTTAGATCACTTTAATTTATTTTCCAAAGTAAACTTAGGAAAAGTAAATTAAATACAACTGGTTTCCTAATTTAAGTCTTCTAGTTCTGCATGCAAGAACACATGCATGAAGGAAGACCTTCCTTGTTGCTACTAGTTTAACACTCCCTCTCAACAAGGAAGGGATTCGGTAGCAACCCCAACTTATCCCTGAACTTCACAAAACTCTGTCTGCAAAGTGCCTTGGTGAAAATGTCCGCCACCTGCTCATCTGTTTGTATGTACTCCAACCGAATGGTTCCCCTCTGAAAACAATCTCTCAAGAAATGGTATCTGATGTCTATGTGTTTGCTCCGGTCATGGAACACTGGATTCTTAGATAACTTGATGCCACTCTGATTGTCACAGTGAACTACTATAGCCACTAGCTCACACTCGAACAACCCTGCAAGTAACTTCCTCAGCCACATATCCTCACAAGCAGCCATGCTGGCTGCTATGTACTTAGCTTCTGCCGAGCTCAATGCAATTGACTTCTGCTTCCTGTTGAACCAAGAGACAACCCCTGATCCAATGCTGAAACAACCTGAAGTACTCTTCCGGTCCTCTACACATCCTGCCCAGTCAGCATCTGTGAAACCTGCTAACTGTACACTCCCCCTGCGCTCATAAACCAATCCATACTCCATTGTACCTTTGATGTAGCGAAGTATGTGCTTCGTAGCCGTCCAATGCATTCTTCGAGGGTCCACCATGAATTGACTTAAAGAGTTGACTGCAAAGCTGATCTCTGGTTGAGTGTTGACCAGATACATAAGCGATCCGATAAGCTGACGATACAAGGTAGGATCAAATCCGTCTGACCCTGATGCATCAATCTTCCTCTAGTTGGAAACTAGAGGTATGTCCATAGGCTTGCAGTCCTCCATCCTGAATCTCTTCAAGATCTCTACTGCATACTTCCCCTGTCCAATGAAGAAGCATCAATCTCTCTGCCAAACCTCCAAGCTCAGAAAGTAATGCATCAGTCCAAGGTCTTTCATCTCAAACTCTACTGCAAGGTTGGACTTACAGTCTCTAATCAGCCTCTCATCTCCTGTCAAAAAGAGATCATCCACATATAAGACCAGTATGAGAGGCACCTCACCTGTCAAGAAGTATAGGTTGTGGTCATCCTCACTCCGTTGAAATCCCATCTCCCGTAGATAGCTATCAATCCTCGAGTACCATGCTCAAGGTGCCTGCTTGAGCCCGTAAAGAGCTCGATGCAGTCTGCATACATGCGTCTCCATGTTCTCTACATCAAACCCCTCTGGCTGCTCAATATACACCTCCTTCTCTATCTCTCCGTTGAGGAAGGCAGTCTTGATGTCCATTTGATGGACACACCAACCCATCTCAACTGCTAGTGAGATAATGGTCCGAATGGAAGATTACCTGGCAACAGGGGCGAAGGTCTCCTCATAATCAATACCCTCCTTCTGCGAAAACCCCTTTGCCACAAAGCGCACCTTGTACTTCTCCACGCTTTCGTCTGCAGCATGCTTCACCTTGTAGATCCATCCACCTTTTTCCCTTGCGGCCTCGGCACAACCTCCCATACCTAGTTTTTCATAATGGAGTCATACTCCTCAACCATATCTTCCTGCCACACATCATGTTGTGCAGCCTCCCCGAAGCTGGAAGGTTTAGAGTTAATCAACTTTGTCATTAGTGCCATATAACTAAGCCTTTTTGGTGGTACACTTCGTCTAAAAGATGTATGTGGAGGATCTACCTTCCTGGAATCCTGCACTGTGAATCTAAACCACTTAGGCCTTGGCCTAGTGTCAACCTGCTGCGGCTGCTGGATATCTGTCTCCTGCTGTAGCTCATCCTTCAATTCAATGACTGAAGGATCCTACTCACCTGACTCCCTCTGACCACTAGAACCTGTGCTTTGTGTCTGTACCTGTACCTGTACATTTGGCTCCTCCAACTTGACTCTCGACTCTTGTGCTGGCTGTTGCTCTGCTGGTAAGTCTAGAGATCTCCGCAAGGCCCTGCCCTCATCGAACTGGACATCCTTGCTCACAATGATCCTCCTGTGAGTAGGAATGTAAACTCTGTATGCCTTCGAAATCTCGCTGTAACCAACAAGTAACCCCTTCTCTCCAGAAGGGTCCAGCTTCTTCCTATTGTCAGCATGAGCATGACAATAGCAGACACTGCCAAATATGTGAATGTGACTCACATTTGGCCTAGTGCTTGTGAAGACCTCCTCCGGTGTCTTCTTGCCCAAGGCTGTGTGGGAACACCTGTTCTGAATGTATATTGTAGTCCTGTATGCCTCGGCCTAGAGGAATAGTGGTAATCCCTGATCAAATAGCATGGCCTTGGCTGCTCCAACCATAGTCCTGTTCTTCCGCTCCGTAACTCCATTTTGCTGTGGGGTATGGGGCATAGTGTGCTCCTTCTTGATCCCCTCAGTCGAACAATACTCCATGAACTCATTGGAAGTGTACTCACCCCCGTTGTCTGTCCTCAACACCCGAATCTTCTTTCCTGTTTGGTTCTCCACAAGAGTCTTGAACTCTCGAAACCTCTCAAAGACCTTTGACTTGGCCTTCAGGAAATAGATCCAGGTTTTCCTGGAATAGTCATCAATGAAGGTTACACAGTAATTGTAACCACTGAACAAATGGACACTCATAGGTTCGCATACATCCGAATGCATCAAGTCCAAGGGCTCCTTAGACTTGTGCTCACTCTGTGGGAAAGGCTTCTTGATGTTCTTCCCTAAAGCACAACCCTTGTAGTGGTTATGCTTTTCCTCCTGTACCTGAGGAACTCCAATGACTGCCTGTCTCAAATGCTTCAGTGCTCCATGGTGTAAGTGTGCCATTCTCCTATGCCACAACTCACCCTGACTGTTGCTGCTGCTGCTGACTAGAGCCTTTGTAGGCTTAAAGTGTAATCTGTACACTTTCCTGTTCCTTCTGCCAATCACTCGATCCAAGTTCCTATCTGACCCCTTGGGCCTGATATACACTTTATGGTCACAAAACTTCACCTGATATCCCTTGTCCTCCAGAGTGGAGATTGATATAAGGTTCTTGGTTAGTCCTGGAACATATAACACATCAGCAAAAGTGAGGGGTTTGCCAGACTCCCTCTCAAATGAAACAGTGCCAACTCCTTGCACCTGATACCGCGCATCATCACCCAACTCAACATGGATCCCCGTTCCACCCTCCTACAAGTCTCTGAAGAATCTCTTTTGTCCAGTCATGTGACTAGATGCTCCACTGTCAATGTACCATATGATGCTCCCTGTGGTGCTTGCCATGCAAGCTATCAAGCAAAACTCCTCATCGAAGTTCCTGCTGAACTCATCCACCTCTGTAGATCCAGCCATCTGAGTGTTACTCTTCTTCTTCCTTTCTGGGCACTAGGAGGCAAAGTGTCCCTGCTTGTGGCAGATAAAACACTTGACCTTTGACACGTCAAGGTTCTTCTTACCATCCTTCTTCCTCGTTGCCTTCCCCTTGCTCTTCCTTGTAAGGGCTAGAGCCTCCTCATCCACAATCTGTGGGGCATTGCTGGATGAGCCTGATCCTTGACCCATGCGGGTCTCCTCCTGCACAAAGTCATCCCATAGTCTCTCCTAATCAGGGAGCTTCTCCCTAGCCACAACACCTTTGACAAAGGTGTCCCATGGCTTAGAGAAGCCATTGAGGGCTATCTAAACTAGCTCCTCATCATCTGTCTTAGAGCCAACAGCTCCAAGCTCATCCCTGATCTGTGTGAGCCTCGTGAGATAAGGCACCACTCCTTCTCCCTTGGACATCTTGGTGTTGCGCATCCTCTCTTGCAACACCATCCTCCGGTTCTCGTTCTTGCTCCGGTACAGACTTTCCAAAGCCTTCCACATCTCCAATGCGGTCTTCTTACCAGAAAGGCGAGGGACTATATGGTCCTTCACTCCATCCATGATAATCAGCATGGCGCTGGAATCAATCTTCTTCCAGGCTATCAGATCTGCTGGATTTGTGGGTGCAAGCTTCGTGGAGTCAATGTGTTCCTCTGCATCACTGACGTCCAGGATCCTTGTGATCCTTTCTTTCCATGTAGGAAAGTTCTGAGCACCCTGGAGTCTATCCTCAACTCTCAACTGCATGGCCATAGTGAAGTGTACCTGTCAAACCCTAAATCTGGAAGTCTAGGTTTGTGTCTTCCTATAGATCTGCCTTTGATCTATCACTGCTGCTGCAAATCTCTCAGCTTGAGCTCACCAGAGCTCTGATACCATGTAAATTTTTCTTTAATATTCAACTAGGGCTAAACAATGCATGCAAAATATCAAGTGATAACCACACATGAATATCTTTTACAGTATGCAGTGGAATATAAAACTGAGAAATAACTCACAACATCACATCACAATATATACACTATTATTTTGGGTATGGAAACCCCCGGAAAAACCCAAGATGGGAAACTCGGTGCAATAGTCAGATATAGATTTTATTATGAGAAAATATGGAACTTTTACGATCACTGCAAATTCACCCAAACCTGGCGAATACAGCACTCGACAGAATCACTAGGCAAATCCCAGCTAAACCTCAACACCCTCCTGTGTGAGTGTACGACCTAACTGTACGAAGCTCGATGATCCTGCTGCTCACTCCTCGTCTTCTCAGCTAAATCCTCTGTCTGACTTTCTCTCCTTGTTTGTATCCTGTCTCTGTCGGAATACAAGTGTGTGTGTTCTCTCCACCAATTGATCTCTCTTTTATAACTTTAGGTAAAGCGAAAACCCTAATTTCACTTTCACTTTTACTAGTGGTAAAACAAAAACCCTAATTTCACTTTCACTTTGACTAGTGGTTCACTAAAGTTAATTTAGATCACTTTAATTTATTTTCCAAAGTAAACTTAGGAAAAGTAAATTAAATACAATTGGTTTCCTAATTTAAGTCTTCTGCATGCAAGAACACATGCATGCAGGAAGACCTTCGTTGTTGCTACTAGTTTAACACTTGTTACCTCCCTAATTAGCATGTGTAAATAAGGTACCAAAGATGCACAGTAGCCCGAGGGGAACCAAGGGAAATAGGCCAATGTCACCACACCTATCCCCTCTCACTTTAGGTTGGCTCTTCTCCAACTCAAGGGGGAGTGTTCCCTAAGGTTAGGGTTTACTTGGGCAAAGGCAATGAGAAACAAGGTGATTCCAAAAGGGTTGCCCTAACAAAGGTTTGTAGCATAGAGGTATAATAGAACGACGGGAGTATAAGGCAACCCACTTCAAAGGACCAATGCTAATCCAACCTGGGGAAAATTGAGTTAATAGGTTGCTAACTTAGAGGGCCTTGCTTCAAAAATCATCTAGGAAATGAGAGAGCTCTTGGAAATCCTAGCCTCAATGGATGTATTGGAGGGTTCAACTTGCAATCACAAGGGGAAGGACCAATCCCTCCTTCATTTCTTTCTTGAGTGAAATCCTACACTAGAAGGGGTTAGAATTGCACCATGCGAATGAAAGACAATGTAAAGAAAAACCTCCCTCTATGCAAGAACTTCAATTGAATTTAAAATTAAACCTTATCTGAGATCCACTTATAACCTTATCTGAGATCCACTTATACAATTGTGCCCCTATAGTAGCTCAAGAGAAGTAACATGTACCATGCTAGCAAATACAATCTCCAATAGATTAGCACAATAGCAAGAGAGATGCCACACATTAACAAGAGAGAAATCCTTAGACAATATTTGCTACAAAGAAAGATATATCAATTAAGCTTGAAAAGAGAGAAATCTCTACACATCCAACTATGAGTTCAAATGAGGAAGTGGCTCTCTTTATATGGGAGTAGCTCAAAACTTCCTTAACAATAAGACATTCATTATTTATGTAGATCTAGCCTAGGGTGGGGTAAAATAATACAAAACCCCTGCTTAGCAACTAACTTCTAAATTCATTATTTCTATAGATCTAGCCTAGGGTGGGGTAAAATAATACAAAAACCCCACTTAACAACTTACTTCTAACAAGTTACAATAAAATAAATTGGTCAAAGCCATATGTACAATACCCCCAAAATGAGGGGGCTCCTCCATCAAGCAAGGGAACAAATGATAAGATCATGACACATGGCCTCCAAAGGCCTCTTCAAGGTAGATTCTCCAACAAGAATATGTCCACAAGCAACCAATATATCTTTAAAATGCAAAAACGTCCAAGGGTATGGCTCCATCTAGAAAGCTCCAAGTGGATGGTAGCTCATGAAGTAATCTCCAAGTAACAAGGGCTGTCCTTTACTCAACATCCAAGGAAGCTTTATTCACAAGAAGATGCTCACAAGGCATGCATAGAAGGCCCTAGATGCCAACCAAGTGCAAAAACGTCACTCTATAAAGCAGCCTTCAAATCACTGTTACAAATATCGGCGATATATCGCCGATATCGCGATACGATCTTTTTGGCGATATTATTGGCAAAAATCAGGATTAACGTCGGCGATTTTTCCTAACTAAAAATCGAGTCGATAGGTAGCATCACGGGTCCGTCGGGGGTTTAAAAACCGATTTTTGGGGCATTTTAACCTTTTTCCAATCTGCTGCATGTAGTTTGGACTCCGGAGGTCTGCGCTCGACGGCAGTAGTTACAGTTTGCAGGAGAGCTGAGAAGTAGATTTGCGTGGAAGTCTCAGGTGTGTGGAGGAAGGAGAAGCAGATCTTGGTGGATGTATGTTACTATTTTATTTAATTTACAGTTTAAAGTTTAAACATTACAAATTTAATTTATGGTGGCCCGTGGGTAAACGTCGGCGAACTGTGGGTAAACGCCGGCAGACTGTGGGTTTCTGTGGGTAAAGTTTAAACCCCGGCGGACTGTATATCCTATAATATATATTATAGCATATACAGTCTGCTGGCGGACTGTGAGTTTCCGTGGGTAAAGTTTAAATGCCAGCGGACTGTATATGCTACAATATATATACTATATACTATATACTATATTTGTATAATATATATATATATTATATATTATATATTTATAATATATATATTATATATTATATGTTATATATATTATATATATAACATATAATATATAATATATATATTCTATAATATATATTTTATATATATTATATATATTATAATATATAATACAGTATACATAATAATACTATACATTAAATTTTTAAAACATTTACAGTTTACTGATAAATTAAAATTTTAATATATATAAATTAAAACTAACATTTACAGCATTTAGATGTTTAGAAAATCGAAAAAAATGAATATTTTTGTATTTTTTTTAAGTTGCCGATATATTGCCGTTGTTTGCCAACATTTTCGCCGATAAATCTGATAATTTTTTTTTGGACCCTCGGTGATATATTCGCCGACACGATATTTGTAAGATTGCCCCAAATACAAAAACGCCCTTCATAAATTAGGTTGTGAACCATGTGAACAACCTTACAAGTGGACCATCTCAATGAGTAACCTCCAAGCATGTAGTATCTCTGATGAAATGGTGGAAATAGTGCAAACATGCTTCAAATGATGACTTTTCCGTTAGTAGGGCTGAACGCCACCCTCAAACAAAGCATGGAATCTTCCTAGGAGATGAAGTCAAGTATAGATGATGAAAAAGAAGCTTAGAACAAATGACAACGACCTTTAACAGCTGACAATCCTTCTAAAATTTGCAAAAACGTGTGAAAAGGCTTTAGAAAGGGGACACCCCTCCACAAGGCATAAACGCTTCCAAACGTTGGACATATCTCTTCCTTCTGTGCAGACTGCTGTTGACTGTGGGTAAACTGCCCAAAAAGTGTTTGGAATCAGAGATTGAGGCAGCTGTTACATGCTCAGCGATCCTTAAATGCTTCTTTTGGTGTTGCTTATTACTGTTCTGATCTTGCAGCACTGTTTACGGCTGTCTAGGTCACGCCACCACAGGAAACTGCCATGACTGCTAACCAGACTGCCCATGTTTGTTTTTAGGGCTGTTTACTCCCTTTTTTCCACTACTTATGCTGATTGAAGGGAAGAATAGAGCTAAAACATGCCGAGATCCGTCTTTACTATGCCCAGGATTAAAGGTTTCGTGCTGTTGTTATGCCCAGATTGCACAAAACTGCTGCTTTATCCCCCTTTATTGCTGTTCTCACACAGAGAACTGCCCAGAATTATGAGCAAGGTCATTCCAACCCTCTGAAAGTGTCCTAGGGCTGATTTTCATACAGTTTATTGACCAGGAGCCACCCATAATTGATTTCCAGCCAACAAAATTAACCCAGATTTATCCTTTTATGCCCAGATCAGCTTCTTATGCACCCAGAATTGAAGTTTTGGGCTCTTAGACTGCTGTTTGATAGTGGAAAAGTGTCCAGATTTGCAGATCTATCCCACAGAATAGCTTAAAACAGCCCAGTTTTGGATATCTTGCTATTTGCTGCTGTTATGAGGGTTAAGACATGGTTAAAACATGCCCAGAACTGCTTATATTGTTGCTTGCTATTGTTTTGATGTAGGAATTTGTCCAAATCTTTCCCAGAAGTGCTGATACTTTCCCATGCTTGATAAGCTTGATGTTTGAAGCTAACTAGGAGGTCAGAGACTCGGGACAATCATCCTTCTGCCCAGAGAGTCAGAAGTGATCAATTATTGCCCAGACTTGAGTAACCTGTTTCTCACTGCTGTTTTGGGGGTAGAATGAAGCCAAAATCATCTTAGACATGCTTCAACAGTCCTTCATGAACATCCATCTAGGGCATCACCAAATCATTAAAGAATGAAGTTATAAACTAGTAAAACCACATTATGACATGTCATCCCTCAAGAGTGATCAAAATCAGTTGTGTACACCCATACAAAATGGGGGGTAACAATATCAATAAGGTAAGTCTTTCTTACGCAGAGGAGAATGATTAAAGAGGTGTAGGAATCTGCATTATGTTTTTACATCTCAATGTTTTGATCCCCCCTGTAAAACTCCGGTTTTGACCCCATGATATTTTGATTATACATGATGTATATATATATTGTATTAGGATCATGGCATGGAGCTCAAGGCCAAGGCCCTACCATCGATCGGGTATTTTGTATATATGTGATCAAGGTTGATGCCTAAGGTTATGGTTATTGTGCTAGTCAAAGCACAGAGCATTTTTGAATATCATGTAAATGCACAATTTAATAAAATACCACAGCTAGCTATGGAACTGCAACGTGAAAGAGATGGGGGCATGATTTCACAAGGGATAGGGTGGGGGAGTTGGGTAGGGTTAAGTTGGATGTCATTGAGAAAACCATTGAACTTCAGCTACCTTTTTTGTCCCTGCAATCAATCATTAATTCCTTCCAACAATCGGATGAGGCAGTTAATGCCTGGGGCAGTGCAAGGCATGGCAGACTGCAACCTGGGGAAGCTGCACTTTTGCTTCTGCAGGAAGCAAGCACGTGATGCGTGCCCAGTCCGTCAGAGGAGGTTGTGTTTGGGTTTTGCTCACTCCTCATTCATTGGAACCATTCCATTGTTGTTCATTCACACTACCATTCGAGCTCTCCAGACTGCTCATGCGCGTTGTGCGTTTACCCTGTGTTTGAAGAACCGTGGTTTTTGCTTGTGGTTGTCAATCTGTTGTTCAGCGTTCACCATTTTGGTCATTCTTTTCTCCCAGGACAGAGAAGCTAGTTGTTTTGCTAAGTGATTGAGCAGCTGGGATCCCTCGATCTTGTGAGAAAGAGTGGTCTTTTGTGTTTTCCTCAGCGTTGGTGTTTTCCTGCAGTGGAAACCCTCTGTTTTACTAAGTTATAGTGTGTTTCCTGTGTCACAGTGAGGAGCTTGTTTTGCTGGCCCATAGTGTGGTTGTTGTGTTGTGTACTTTGGTTTTTGGGTCTGATTTGTATGCAAGACTGAGGAGTGGGAGAGAAGGGGAATTGACTAGTTAACCTAGTGCAGAGAGGAACCTCAGGAGGCATAGCCTGAAGGACTGTTGAGCAGAGAAAGTGATGCTACCTTGTGTTGGGATGCAAGTAATGGGATGCCAGGCCAGATAGATCTTGTGGAGGTGTCCTAGCTCTTGAATGAGCCACTAGCTTAGTCATTCTACCTTTCCATTGCCTTACCAGCCTGTTAACACCCAAGGGAGATTGGCTTGGCCTTGGGGCTTGTTGACCCAATTGGATCTTGGTTTGGTTGAGTCTTGTTGTGCATTTAGCCTTGTGTGTAATCCTTGGCTGGACAGCCTGTTAACCCAATTGTGAAAGGTGGCTTGGCCTTGGGGCCTATGAACCCATCTGTTGGTGTGGCTGGTCCTGAATGCATGTGTTGGCTTGTTAAGCCTGCAGCCTATTAACCCAACTAGGTGTTGGCTTGGCTGGACAGTTTGATAAGTCCAACTATGTGTTGGCTTGACTGTGTGTTAAAGATCTGGCTGTGTGTGAGTTTGCCTGTTCCCTAGTTCCTTGTGGAATCATGCCCAGCTTGGGGGTGGCAGTGGTGTTGAGAGATTAAAGAACACACTGGCCTATGGTTGGGTGGAACGTTGCAGCTACATAGTTAGTTGCAGGACAACTTCATCCTTCAAGTTAAGTGTTCTTGTTGTGTGGTTTATGCAATGTATTTTCCTATGAATTGTTCTGTTCATGATTGAATGCTTAATGATGATGAAGTAGATGTTTACTTGTGAATATTTCCTGCATTTTATCTCTGTTTTTGCTTTAGATGTTGTTATGCATTTTTGCCTAAGTTCATGGAGGCTGAAAGCCTGTTACAGAGGTCAGAATGCTTCTGACTCAGTGTTTTCGCCCTTTGAAATCCGTCGAGGAGAGGTGGAAGGCTGAAGCCGGAAAGGAGCAGTTGAATTGGGCAGAAAAGTTGTGTTTCCGTACCTCGGGATCCGCAGCGGAAGGTGGAATGCGGGAGGCGGGAGAAAGAAGTTCTATCGGAGCAGAATGTGGGATTTTCAACTTTTGGGATCTACCTGTGGAAGGCGGAAGGAAGAAATCAGGAGAAAAGATAAGGCAAAAAATAGGTTTTTCGACTTCCGATGTCTGAGGTCGGAAGCGTAAAAGGATCTAAGGCAGAAGGGTGACTTTCCGATTTTTGGGATGCGCCTGCGGAAGGTGGGAAGCGAAAAGCGGAAAGCGGCAGAAAAAGTCTAAGGAAAAGTTAATGTTCCGATTTCCAACTTTCGAAGTGCGGAAGGCGGAAAGTGGGAGTGCGGAAGGTGGAAAGGCCGTTGAAAGTTCCTTTGCACATTTGAGTTTCTGATTTCTGAGTTCTAAAGTGCAGAAGGCAGAAGGCGGAAATGATGTTGAAAGTTCCTTCGCACATTTGAGTTTCCGATTTCTGAGTACCGAAGTGTCGAAGGCAGAAAGCGGGAGTGCGGAAGGCCGTTGAAAGTTCCTTTGTACATTTGAGTTTTCGATTTTCGAGTTCTGAAGTGTGGAAGGCGGAAGATGGAAAAGCCGTTAAATGTTTCTTCGCACATTTACATTTTTGATTTTCGACTTCCGAGGTTGGAAGGCGGAAGCAGAAGGTTGGCGGAACGTTTCGTGGAAATGTTGAAGTTTTGATTTCTGACTTCTGAGGTCGGAAGGCGGTAGCAGAAGGTTGGTGGAACGCTTCGTCGAAATATTGAAGTTTCGATTTCTGACTTCCGAGGTTTGCAGTATAGAAGCAGAGGTGCGGAAATGGCAAGGTTAGTTTGGAAATGGCCATTTTGGACGTAGAATGGATAATTGAAGGGCAGAACGACTGGTAAAGTGGTTCTAAGCCGGAGATGAAGGTTGGAGAATAGGTTAACATCCATACCCGGTGTTTATCAGAAGAGCAAAGAGGTTCTTTAAGCAAAAATCTTTCATAATCCGCATTATGGGTTATGGGGACGTGACAGTGTGGTATCAGAGCTAATGGTTGCAGCATTGGGCCTAGATGGGCCATGTGAATAGTTTCCAGAACTATTGGTTGCAACATTGCAGCTAATTGTGTTTTTAATTTTTGAAAATTATCATTCTTCTAACAAACATGTCTGTTAACTTACATTTTTGCAAAGTCATAGTGCAGATTAGAAAGGTGGGTTTTTAAGCTCAAGCCATGGGAACCTATAGCGGGAATGATATACGATATCCCCGTGGGTATGAGGAAGATGTTATGGGTGAGAACGTTAGAGTCGGAAATGATGAAACCGAGTCTAATGGAAGGAGATATCGAGATACCCCGTCAGATTTTGCAGCCACCATGAGAAGCCCAAGGGTGGAAATGCAAAGTTATAGAGCAGCCAATGAAAAATTGGTCAAGGCTCAAGAAGATCAGAATCAGCTGAACGCAGCCATGCTGCAGAGTTTGACAGACTTACAAAGAAAGATGAACTCTGGGCATGGGACAGTAAAGCCAGAAGGAAGTAAGAGCAGCACTAGAAGAAGGAAAAGGACTTCTAGTGGGTCATATGACTCAGAAGAATCCAATGGGGGTTCAAGCTCTTCTTCTCACAAGAGTAAGAGAAAGAGGCGCCGCAGGAATAGTTCTCGAGATGAATTCAAGAAGGCTAAACCTCCTACCTTTAATGGTGAGATAAAGACTGGTCAAGAAGCTGAAGCTTGGCTTCTTGGGATGAGGAAGTGTTTCCAAGTCCAGGACTATTCAGGAAACATGAAGGCAAGGGTTGCCATCTTCAATCTAAATGGAAGAGCATCGATTTGGTGGGAGCACCTCAGACAGGTAAAGAGGATCAGTGAAAGAAGACTTAAGTGGAAACAATTCAAGAAGTATTTCAAGCAGAAATACCTTTCTAACAGGTATTATGATGACAAAATTAAGGAATTCCATGAGCTGAGATTGAGACAACTGACAATGGAAGAATATGGCAATAAGTTCTTGGAGCTGTTAAGGTATGTCCTGTACATCAAATATTTAAAGGTGAAGATCCAACGTTTTCTGAGTGGATTACCTCAGTCTTACAAAGACTGAATTGAGTTTGATGAGCCTAGAATGCTGGAAGAGGCTATCAGAAAGGCTAAGTACTGTTATGACCAGAACAAAGCAAGCTTGATCATCATAAGGCTTGGAAGGAAAATAAGAATGAGAAGTTTGAACAGAGAAAGAAAGGATTCAAACCTTCCAACTTCAGGAACCAACAACAAAGGAAACCATCACAGACTGTAAATCATCCCGCCAGAGTGATAGGGGAAAAGCCAAGGGATCCTAAAGAAATCAGGGAACCCCTCCAATGTTGGAGGTGTGGAGGACCCCACACGCGCAAGAACTGCCCTCATGAGGAAGGGTATGTAAGGCCAGCTTACAACGTCCAGGAAGCTGAAACTGTTGGTTAGGTGGCAAATATAATCCCTAGGATTTATGCAACATTAGAGGACTGTCAGGTAGATCACCAGTCCACTGTGGTTGAGGTTCCAGGTAAGATTGCTAAGCAATCTGTTTCTGTTTTGATTGACCCTAGTTCTACTCATAGTTATATTACTCCTAAGATTGTTGAAGTTTGTGCTTTTAAGAAGTTAAAGCATAGTAAGTCATGGTTTGTTCAACTAGCCACTGGAACCAAGAGGAAGGTCAGTGAGGTTGTAGAAAAATGTTCATTAGAGATAAATGGGTTAGTCACTTATGCAGATCTGATTGTTTTGCCACTTGGTTCCTATGACATCCTCATTGGAATGGATTGGTTAGAAGCTCATAGAGTAAAGCTTGACTGTTTCAATAAGACTTTTGAATGCATGGATGAAGAAGCACACCCAAGAGTGGTAAGAGGCATTCCAAAAAGTGGTTTTTGTTAGGCAGATTTCAGCCACGCAGCTGAAGAAGTTCTGTAGGAAAGGTTGCCAGTTATATGCAGCAGGGAATGAAACTCCTAGGCTGGAGGATTTTCATGTGTTACAGGAATTCAGGGATATTTTTACTGATGATGTTCCAGGACTTCCTCCAAAGAGGGATATTGATTTTACCATTGACCTTGTGCCAGGAGCAGCACTAGTGTTTAAGGCACCCTACAGGATGAGCACACTAGAGTTGTTAGAGATGAAGATGCAACTTCAGGAATTGTTGGAGAAAAAGTATATCAGGCCGAGTGTGTCTCCTTGGGGAGCACCAGTTCTGTTTGTAAAGAAGAAAGATGGTACACTCAGGTTGTGTATTGATTACAAACAATGAAACAAAGTCACAGTGAAGAACAAATATCCTTTACCTCGAATTGATGATTTTTTTGATCAAATGAGAGGGGCAAAGGTATTCTCCAAGATTGACTTGAGGTCTGGTTATCATTAGGTAAGAATCAAGGATGAAGACATTCATAAGACAACCTTTAGAATAAGGTATGGACACTATGAGTTTGTACTGGTGCAATTTGGTCTCACAAATGCACCAGCTACATTTATGTGCCTTATGAATAGTGTTTTCAGCAGGTATTTGGACAAGTTTGTTCTTGTCTTCCTTGATGTCATTCTTATCTATTCTAAGAATGAGGAAGAGCATGAAGAACACCTAAGAATTGTTTTTCAATTGTTGAGGGAGCATAAGCTGTATGCCAAGTTGAGTAAGTGTGACTTCTATAAAGATAGAATTCATTACTTGGGCCACATCATATCAGATGAAGGCATATTTGTGGACCTTGAAAAGATTGAGTCCATCATGAATTGGCCAACTCCAAGGAATGTGACAGATGTAAGGTCTTTTATTGGACTTGCAGGATATTATAGGAGATTCATTGAAGGATTCTCCAAGGTTGCACATCCTATCACCTCTTTGCAAAGGAAGGGGATGAGATTCGAATGGACATCTAAATGTGAGGGAAGCTTCCAAAAGTTGAAAATCTTCTCACAAGTGCACCCATTCTGAAAATTGCAGATCTAGAAAAGGACTTTGTGGTGTGCACTGATGCATGCAGTCAAGAGCTTGGAGGAGTCCTTATGCAAGACAACCATTTGGTATGTTATGAGTATAGAAAGTTAAAAGATCATGAGAAGAATTATGCCACTTATGACTTAGAACTTGCAACCATTGTACATGCTCTCAAGATGTGGAGGCATTACTTAATGGGCAGAAAATTCGAGTTAAGGACAGACCATTGTGGTTTGAAATATTTGTTTGATCAACCAACACTAAATGCTAGACAAGCTAGATGGCTGGAGTTTTTATGTCAGTTTGATTTTGAAATCAAACACAGAAAGGAAAGGAGAATAAAGTGGCTGATGCACTCAACAGGAAAGTGCATGAAATGCATGTGACATCTCTTAGTATTTGCCAATAAGATCTGAGACAGCTGATTGTGAATCATACTGCTGAAGATGAATTGTATGTGCAGGTCAAGGATAAATTACAGTAGCAGAATCTTGAGAAGAAATACGAGGGATATAAATTGGAAGAAGATGGGCTTTGTACCTACAAGAACATAATTTATATTCTACATGTAGCAGATTTGAGGAGAGTTGTTATGGATGAGATCCATCAAGTTCCATATTCTGGTCATCCAGGATATCAGAAGACAATTGCTACAGCTAGAAAGCAGTATTTCTGGCTAGGAACGAAAAAGGATATTGCTGAATACATTTCAAGGTGCATGAAATGTCAGCAGGTGAAGGTTGAGCATCAACACCCAACAGGTTTGTTGTAGCCTTTGCTAGTACCAGAATGGAAATGGGAAGTTATTTCCATGAACTTCATTACAGGTTTGCCAATGACTTGGAGACAACATGATTCTATCATGGTTGTGGTGGATAAGTTGACAAAGGCCTCATATTTTATACTTGTTAAGTCCACACATAAGACTGATGACATTGCAAAAATCTTTATGAAGAAGATTTTCATGTTGGATGGATTGCCTAAGGCAATAGTTTTCGACAGGGATGCCAAGTTCACTTCCAATTTTTAGAAAGGGTTGTTTGCAGATTTGGGTACAAAGCTCAATTTCAGTACTGCTTACCATCCTCAGAGTGATGGTCAGACAGAGAGGGTGAATCAAGTGTTGGAAGACATGCTTCGCATGTATGTGATGGACAAGCCAACCAAGTAGGAAGACTACTTACACTTGGTAGAATTTGCATACAACAATGGACATCAAGCATCCTTGGGGATGAGCCCATATGAAGCTTTGTATGGTAGAAGATATAGGACACCTGTGACTTGGGATAATCCTGTGAACAGGATTGTGCTTGGGCCAGAATTACTCAAGGAGATGGAGCAAGAGGTTGCAAAAATCAGGTAGAATCTGAAGGCAGCCCAGGACAGACAGAAGAGCTATGCTAATAAGCATAGAGTACATAGAGAATTCAGTGTTGGGGATCATGTCTATCTGAGAGTGAGGGAAAAGAAGAGTTCTTTGAAGCTTGGAAGTTGTGCCAAGTTGTCCCCTAGACATTGTGGGCCTTTTGAAGTGCTTGAAAGAATAGGACTAGTTGCACATAGACTTGCATTGCCTGCTAGCACTAGAGCTCATGATGTTTTTCATGTTTCTTTGCTTAAGAAATATGTACCTGACCCTAATCATGTGATTAATTGGGATGTGATTTAGGTGGAACCCAAGGGAGAGTTCCAAATCGAACCAATTCGCATCCTCGACAGGAAGGTCACCATGCTTCGAAACCAGCCATAGGGCAGGTAAAGTTGCAATGGGAGCACTACAGTCCTGAAGAGGCTTCCTGGGAGCTGGAGGATGCCATGCGATTGGCACATCCATTTTTGTTCAATTCTGCAGAGCACTAAGGATAATGCCAGTGTAGCATTTTTTGTTCAATTTTGTAAGTATTGAGGACAGTGCTAATTGAAGGGGGAGGGGAATGTAACACCCCGATTTTGACCCCATGATATTTTGATTATACATGATGTATATATATTGTATTAGGATCATGGCATGGAGCTCAAGGGCCAGGCCCTACCATCGATTTGGTATTTTGTATATAGGTGATCAAGGTTGATGCCTAAGGTTATGGTTATTGTGCTAGTTAAAGCATAGAGCATTTTTGAATATTATGGAAATGTACAATTTAATAAAATACCATAGCTAGCTATGGAACTGCAACGCGAAAGAGATGGGGCCATGATTTCACAAGGGATAGGGTGGGGGAGTTGGTCAAACCTCTGAGCTTGTAGGGTTAAGCCAGATGTCATTGAGAAAACCATTGAACCTCAACTACCCTTTTTGTCCCTGCACTCAATCATTAATTCCTTCTAGAAATCAGATGAGGCAGTTAATTCCTGGGGCAGTGCAAGGCATGGCAGACTGCAGTCTGCGCAGGTCTACAACCTGGGGGAAGCCGCACTTTTGCTTCTGCAAGAAGCAAGAACGTGATGCGTGCCCAGTCTGTTAGAGGAGGTCGCGTTTGGGTTTTGCTCACTCCTCATTCATTGGAACCATTCCATCGTTGTTCATTCACACTTTCGAGCTCTCCAGACTGGTCATGCGTGCTGTGCGTTTTTCCTGTGTTTGTAGAACGTGGTTTTTGCATGTGGTTATCAATTTGTTGTTTAGCGTTCACCATTTTGGTCATTCTTTTCTCCCAGG
Organism: Pseudotsuga menziesii; assembly: GCA_001517045.1. Classification (NCBI taxonomy): domain Eukaryota; kingdom Viridiplantae; phylum Streptophyta; class Pinopsida; order Pinales; family Pinaceae; genus Pseudotsuga; species Pseudotsuga menziesii. Next base: position 431,902 of record LPNX010080380.1, read on the forward strand.
ACAAAGAAGCTAGTTGTTTTGCTGAGCGATTGAGCAGGGGGGGATCACTCGACTTTGTGAGAAAGAGTGGTCTTCTATGTTTTCCCCAGCGTTGGTGTTTTCCCGCAGTGGAAACCCTCTGTTTTACTGAGTTACAGTGTGTTTCCTGTGTCACAGTGAGGAGCCTGTTTTGTTGGTCCACAGTGTGGTTGTTGTGTTGTGTACCCTGGTTTTTGGGCCTGATTTGTATGCAAGACTGAGGAGTGAGAGAGAAGGGGAATTGACTTTTTAACCTAGTGCATAGAGGAACCTCAGGAAAAGATAAGAGTGGTTGGTAGATCCTTACTGCAAGCCCTGAAGAGCACTAGAAGGGAGGCATAGCTTGAAGGTCTGTTAAGCAGAGAAAGGGATGCTACCTTGTGTTGGATGCAGGTAATGTGGATGCTAGGCCAAATAGATCTTGTGGAGGTGTCCTAGCTCTTGAATGAGCCACTAGCTTAGTCATTCTACCTTTCCACTGCCTTAGCAGCCTGTTAACCCAAGGGAGATTGGCTTGGCCTTGGGGCCTGTTGACCCAATTGGATCTTGGTTTGGCGGAGTCTTGTTGTGCATTTAGCCTTGTGTGTAATCCTTGGCTGGATAACCTGTTAACCCAACTGTGAAAGGTGGCTTGGCCTTGGGGCCTGTGAACCCATCTGTTGGTGTGGCTAGTCTTGAATGCATGTGTTGGCTTGTTAATCTTGCAGCCTATTAACCCAACTAAGTGTTGGCTTGGTTGGATAGTCTGATAAGTCCAACTAGGTGTTGGCTTGACTGCGTGTGAGACCGCCCGTTCCCTAGTTCCTTGTGGAATCATGCCCAGCTTGGGGGTGGCAGTGGTGTTGAGAGATTAAAGAACACACTAGCCTATGGTTGGGTGGAACGTTGTAGCTACATAGCTAGTTGCAGGACAACGTCATCCTTCAAGATAAGTATTCTTGTTATGTTGTTTATGCAATGTATTTGCCTATGAATTGTTATGTTCATGATTGAATGCTTAATGATGATGAAGTAGATGTTTACTTGTGTATATTTCCTGCATTTTATCTCTGTTTTTGCTGTAGATGTTTTTATGCATTTTTGCCTAATTTCATGGAGGTTGAAAGCCTGATACAGAGGTCATAATGCTTCTGACTCTGTGCTTTCGCCCTTTGAAATCCGCCTAGGGGAGGTGGAAGGCGGAAGCCAGAAACGAGTAGTTGAATTGGGCAGAAAAGTTGTGTTTCCGCACCTCGAGATTTGCAGCGGAAGGCGGAATGCAGGAGAAAGAAGTTTTATCGGAGCAGAATGTGGGATTTCTAACTTTCGGGATCTGCTTGCGGAAGGCGGAAGGAAGAAATCAGGAGAAAAGATAAGGTAGAAAATGGGTTTTTCGACTTCCAATGTCCGTGGTTGGAAGGCGGAAGTCGGAAGCGTAAAATGATTCTAAGGCAGAAGGGTGACTTTCCAATTTTCGGGATTTGCCTACGGAAGGCGGGAAGCGAAAGTGCAGAAAAATTCTAAGGAAAAGTTGATGTTTAGATTTTCGAAGTTCGGAAGGTGGAAAGCGGGAGTGTGGATGGTGGAAAGGTCGTTGAAAGTTCCTTAGCACATTTGAGTTTCCAATTTTCGAGTTTCGAAGTGCGGAAGGTGGAAAGCAGAAGTGTGGAAGGCAGAAGGTGGAAAGGATGTTGAAAGTTCCTTAGCACATTTGAGTTTTCGATTTCTGTGTTCCGAAGTGTGGAAGGCGGAAGGCGGAAGGCGGAAAGGACATTGAAAGTTCCTTCGCACATTTGAGTTTCCGAGTTTCGAAGTGTGGAAGGCGGAAAGGCCGTTAAATGTTTCTTCGCATATTTATGTTTCCGATTTTCGACTTCTGAGGTTGGAAGGCGGAAGCGGAAGGTTGGTGGAACGTTTCGTGGAAATGTTGAAGTTTCGATTTTCGACTTCTGAGGTCGAAAGGCGAAAATGGAAGTGCGGAAGTGTAAGGTTTGGCGGAACGTTTTGTCAAAATATTGAAGTTCCGATTTTCGACTTCTGAGGTCGGCAGTGCGGAAGCGGAGGTGCGGAAAGGGCAAGGTTAGTTTGGAAATGGCCATTCTGGACGCAAAATGAATAATTGAAGGGCGGAACGACTGGTAAAGTGGTTCTAAGCCAGAGATGAAGGTTGGAGAATAGGTTAACGTCCATACTCGATGTTTATCAAAAGAGAAAATAGGTTCTTTAAGCAAAAATCTTTCATAATCCACATTATGGGGTATGGGGACCTGACACCCCCGCAGAGATCATGATCAAAAGACAGGCTTGTTTGGAAGATAAACCATCTGAAACTTATAAATATTATTACCTCGATGTCCAATTCTCTTTAATCACGTCGGCTCTTTCAATATTTCTTCGTTGATTTGTAAGTTTATGAAGTAGAGGGTTCCAGGTTTTAGTTATCTTTGATCCTTCGTCTCAGTTAACATTATACTTGTGCAGTTTGATCTCAGCCTTCTCCGTAATCGTCCTCTTCATGATATGATCAATATTGGCTAAGTTCTTTGTATTCTCCAGGTTGATATGATGATTGGCGTTGTGAACATGCTCAGCGAGAGTAGATTTCTTATGTCTATCATGTTTTAGATGAGCAATGTGTTCTTTTAGCCTTATGTCGAACGACCTCCCAGTTTCACCAATGTATACCTTGTTGCTCGAGCACAGGATACAATAAACTCCTTTCTGAGAACCTTTTCTAATTGGGTCTTTTACAGAATCAAGGGGTCTTCTTAATGTGTTTGGAGGAGTGAGAACCACTTTTATGTTCCTCGTTATTAATATTCTTGCTAATTTATCAGTGGTCCCTTTGATGTATGGGAGAAAGGCTTTAGCTCTATCTTCATCTTCTTGTCTTTAAACCTGGGTCTTTTTGCTTCGATAACAATTTTGTTGAATTGTTGGCTATTATAACTGGCTTTTCTGAAGACTTTACATAAATAATCAAGTTCTTCCTTCATGTGCTTTTCATTAGAAATTCTTATGGCTCTTGTTAATAGAGTGCTTATCACAACTAGTTTCTGGGAGGGCAAATGGTGAGATTGAGCGAGAAGATATCTATCCGTGTGTGTTTTCTTTCTGAAGAATTGGCAGGATAATGTGCCATCCTCTTTCCTTGATAGTAATACGTCTAAGAATGGTATGCCCTTGTTATTTTCTTTTTCTATAGTGAATTTTATGTTCTCGTTTTGATTATTAAGGTGATCAAAGAATAATTGCATATTTCTTTCACCATGAGTCCATACCACATTGTTATCGTCCATGAACCTTTTCCATCTTTTTTGGTTTGAGAGGAAAGGAGCTGATGGCCTGATCTTCAAAGTGCTCCATGCATAAATTAACTACAACTAGAAATAATGGAGAACCCGTCGCTACTCCTTCAATCTGCTCATAGTACTCTCCCCGAAAGAAAAAATATTTGGATCGTAGGCACACTTCTACTAACCTAGCAATGTCATCATCCACCATCCTCTTGATATTATTATTAGCCTCGTTGATGGGAATTTTTGTGTATAATGAGACTACATAAAAGCTGATTAATATGTCATCTTCATCAATCTTCTCTTCTTTTATCTCATTTACCCAACTGTTGGAATCTTTTACGTAGGAACTTTGATGACCTGTCAAGTATTTAAGTTTGTTCGCGAGAAATTTAGCTACCTTACAGGTAGGGGATCTGATCAAGTTTAAGATGGGATGGAGAGGGAATGATTTCCTTGTGGAATTTTGGTAATCCGTAGATGCGTGGTGTCATTTTGTCTATCAGTAATGATTTCTCTTATCCTTGTCTAGCTTTGAGTTCATGATTACTTTTAAGTTTTTTAAGCGTCTTTATGATTGCGTTGCTTGGATCGCCCGTCAATTTTCTATAGCTACCACAATTTAGTTTCTCAGTCATCTTTCTGTCATAGTCTGTGGTATTCATTATCACAATGGCATTACCAAGGTTACAAAATCGAAACCAGTGGTCGAACTGGACGACCTAGAAAACTGGAATTGGAGCGAAACTAGGAAAAAAACTCGATCACAAAACCGATCCACCAAAAATAGAAAAAATACTTAAATTTGAAAATATATATATATATATATATATATATATATATATATTCATGTGCAACCATGTGAATCCAAACCATTATACACAAATTTGCAAAAAGGGCTCTTGCAATGTGCCATACCGAGCATATTTCATTAGAACCTTCCCCACTCAACCAACTTATATATATATTAAATTTAAAAAATACCCTCTGTTGGCCGTCGATTGCACACCAGCAGCAGAAATCTTCTGAAAGCTGTCTCCTCACTTAAGAAAGTGGGAGAGGTGTAACCTTGGGGGCAAGCACAGATCCAGGTACTGTCACCTATTCCTAGCTCCTCCGTTTAGGCTAACTCCTAACGAAGCCAAGGGGGGTAGTCCCTACAAAAGAGTTTCTATGGCTCTTAAGTTGTTAAAGTGTTTTTATAGTTACGGATGTGGATGGGTGTTGTTTAGGAGTTAATGTAATTAAAGGTGTTTGTTTATTATGATGTTGACACAAAAAAACAATCCACGTTGCTAGCAAGAGATTAAAAGATAAGCCATAATTCAAGAATTCATCAATATGCATTCACAGATAAAAATTAACAAGGCCAAAGACAATTGATCCAAATATAACAATTATGCAGATTAAAAGACCAGTGCCTTATGGAGTCAAAATACTGAAATGCATAAAGGAATTAACAACAAGTCTTGAAATAAAACTGGTGAATATTAGGTTGTGCAAGTGCTCTTGGTATATTTTTAAGGATTTTAAGTGATCTTGCTTTATGGTGTCAACGAAGGTTCGTCAAAAGCCGGGAGAATATTCCAAGTTTAATTTGTTGAAGGCATGACGACCCGCCCAGTATCCCAGGCTGGTATCGCGAAGATTGACCAGTTAGTTGAGAAGCTTAGATAGTGGGGGTTCCGGCGCCTCTACTAAGAATAACTTAAGAAATTCCCTACAACGCCGGTGCGTTGGTTATGGGGTTTAAATTTTATTACGTTTTTCTTGCAAGATTAGAAATCCAATGCCGTTTCTGGGTTGTCCGATTTTGAAGTCGGTCAGAGCATACTCCGGCAAGGAGAAAACGAAGTTAATTAATTATGGGGGTGTGAGTTGCGGATTTTATTAAACAAATTAATTAAGACTCTCCGACAGAGAGCGCTCTTGACCCTATCTTATGACAACGGTTCAAGAGACTTGTCTAATCTAGAATGCTTAATGCAAGGATGTGCAATTCTAACTATGCTCTCCAATAGAGAGTGCTCTTGACTTGTGTAACTGCAAGTTCAAGAGACCTAATTAATTTGTTAGAATTTAAAAGAAACACAAAGATCTAAACTACCCAAGAGTCTCTTTCAGGCTTTTTAGGGCCCTAATTGAGAAAGCAAGGGGGTAAGTAAAACAGGAAAGAAACTATGCATTAGCTAAACAAAGAAACATTGTTACTTCATTTTTTATGAATGATAGATTAATAAAAAATAACTACCTTACTTTATTGAAAAAACCAACTTCTAATGATTATGAAATTAATCTATCCTATTCTACCTTTAGCAGTTTATTAAGCAAAACATACAAGCATGACAATGGGACGATACAAGCTTCCCCCAAATGGGGGAAGAGGGGTGTGGAAGCCGTAATCCCACTCGCTCTTTATTAACTTTTTACAATCTTTTGATGTGTTTAGCCTCCTCTTGAATGAGCAAAGGTGAGAAATGAAAGAAAGAGGAGGGAGGTGTTTTTGGTATTTTTGTTCTCTGCTTGCTGCTTGCTTTCTTATGGCCTTTGGTCTCTTTTGCCTGAAAATGAGAAATTTGAACACTAACTTGTTATAATGTTAGTCCAAAAAATAAAACTAGATCTATAAACTCAATAAAAAATAAACCCAACTTTTATGTTGAAACCGGAGGAAGATGAGAAGAATAAGAAGCTATGGAAAAGAGAAGACAAAATGGGTGAAGAGAGGGCAAAGTAAGGTCAAAAGAAGGCTGAAAACTAAGGCCAAAAAAGGGGCTGCAAAAAGGGTGAACAGGGCTGCAAACTCAGGCCAAAAGAGGGCTGCAAACTATAAGGAAAAAGAGGAAAAGAGGGCAGTGAAAGAGGTGAAGAAGGAGGCTGCAAACTACAAGAGAGGACAGCCAACAAGGGCACACGGTTTGGTGAATGATAGATCACTTTAGCCCAAATCTTGCCTACCCAAAAAATTCAGAAACTTTTACTTTGAAAGATGAATAAAAGCAAAGAGAAAATAGTCAAACCTATGGATCTTTTTAAGGACACTTGGATATCGTAAAACATGCAATTGTCGGAAGTTTGTACTTGACTCCAAGAGAAGAGGATGCAGCTGAGCTCGAACTTCTGCTTGGTTGGACAGACTGATCTGCAAAAAATCAACTCATAGACTTGCCAAACAATGGATTAGATCATGTATTGTTCACAAATTGAAATATAAAGTAGCATGAAATATGACTGAATAAACAATGCTTCTTTTCAATTTCTAAAAGTAAAGCAATAAATAGCTAACTTGCAAACCACAAATACTTATTCTTATGTGCTTACAGAAGCCTTCTAAAACATAGATTCATAATCTCAAATAGACAAGAAAGAGAAGAATTAGAACAAAATCACCTCATCCATCAAGTGCATTTATCCACAATGTCACACCATATGAGCCTCTAAAGTCTTAATTTTATTCCAAAGGTTGCATAAAAGCAGCAAGCATTTACAAAGTTTCACCGAGTTTCTCTACACAAAAATCCACCCTAATAGAGCTCAAAGAGCCTCTATCTATACAAAGAGAGAAAGCTAAAACCCTAAAACCAAACTATGAGTAACACCGGAGTAATTGAATGAGCTTGGCATGATGATTTGGAGTTGAACTGAGCTGCAACTGAGTTGTAACTGAGTGCTGGAGTAATGAGGGGGGGGTGAGGTGGCTCATCCTCCTTCGTAATGATCACCCAACCAATAGATAACCCACACTTCAACCAAAAACGGATTTGACCAAAGAGGGCAAATTTCTGACTAACAGTTCAACTGCTACACTCTGATACTCGATCTGAAACTGACCGATATTGATTGGAATCATCATAAATGCTCCGTGCCATGTCATTTAGCCTTTTATTTTATTCAATTTGGTTAATTTTGGAGAGTTTTTGATTTTCTCCAAAATATTCATTTTTAATATTTTAATTAATAATTTCCCCGTAAATGACTTTTTCGAGAAATTATTAATTATGAGGCTGAATGAACTTCTAAAACTTGGATCTGGCTGGCTGGCTGAGCAAGAATGATTTTTGGCTTAAGGTTAGAGCCTTCAATCACTAAATTCGAGTTTCGGATGACTAACTTATTGCAAATTGAATCTTTCCATTTAAATTATGGAAAAATTTAATTAAAAACTTGGGAAAAATTAAAAAATTAAAAAAATAAAAATAAAAATTTTGACGCGTCCAGTAAAATCTTTTTGGAATTTTTTCTGAGGGTCCTAGTGACTTAGGACATGACCATAGTCTATTCTAACAATGTTTGGTAGGTTTATATATACTCAGTTGGGCTCTAATAACCCCCCAAGGCCCAGAATTCAAAATCGGGCATTCCAGCTTTGGAGGAAGCGGGAGAAAACCTTGTTAATTATACTCGGCTATAGGCAAATCATAATTGTCAAGGGCAAAAAACTCTCTGGAATACCTTAGTTGAAATTCTACGTCTTAGGAGATCGAACCACTCAAAACACCCTACTAGCACATTTTATTACAAACCCCGCGGGGCCATGGTCATAATTACTTAAAACAAAAACTAACTAGCCAAAACTGGCTAGGCACAAATGGTGGATCATCTGATACACTGGAACACAAACATTTATCATGTTTGTCAAATGGCGGCTCTTTAGCTAATCCAACTATGGTACAAATAAGTGGATAACACCCTCTTAAGTGTTGTTGTACAATTATGTATGGGATCGGTAAAACCTGTCAAAGCTGGACTGAAACTGGTAATACCAGACAAAATCGGCCGTTTTCGTATGGAACTAGTCATTTCTGTTTTAGACACTGGTTTGACCCAGTAAGGCCCCGAAACTGGTTGGACCTGCAGGATTTACCGGTTACGGTTCAGTTTTTGTAACATTGGGCGTTACCCTTGTCAGCGTTAAGGATTTTTGTAGCATAATTTTTCTTCAAGTTTTTTACCACAATCGATTCTTCCTTTACTAATATTCATTTTGGTGGTTTAGCTTTCTTTATGGTCATGACGCACTCCAGCCTAACTTCTTCATCGATAGTTACAGGCAAATTTCTTACTGCGGTCTCCACGCTGCAGATTAGGTTTTCAACTGGAATTTTCTTTGGTGCCACAACGAAGTCGAGACCGTAGCCAAGTACATTCTGGGTGGCCTATAGGATTGAATAACTCTCGATTCATTTTATTCCTTGGCAAATGCCTTTATTTATATAATGCATATGGCGGTTGTGATTCATCTTCCAACCAACCTCTTCATCTTCTTACGTGACTATTCACATTCAAAATATATTTACAATATTTACATAATGTGTGGAACCATAATTTGAGGATTAGGTATCCAACATTACCCCTCTTAAGCTGAAGGGGCCTTTCTGAGTCCGAGCATGGTTCTAAATCTATCGAACTTATCTTGTCCAAGTGCTTTGTTGAAGATGTTGACAATTTGCTCATTTGTGGAACAATGTCGTAAATGAACTGTCTTGGCCTCTACATGATGTCGAATCAAATGGTACTTTGTGTTGAAGTGATTGGTTCGATCATGGACTCTGGGGTTCTTGGCCAACTTGATTGCAGAAGTATTGTCGATCAACAAGGGAGTGGAATTTTTTTGTTTCTCTTGCAAATCTTCAAGTATCTTCCTGAGCCACACAATCTCCTTTGTTGCTTTTGCAGCTGCCACATATTCTGCTTTTGTTGTCGAATCTGCTGGAACTGACTAGGAGTGTGATCTCCAGGAAATAACTGCTGATCCAAGTCTCATTGTGTATCCATAAGTGTATTCTCTTGTTTCTTTGTCACCATTAAAGTCTGAATCAGTGTATCCAAAGAGTTTGAAGTCTTCCACCTTAGTGTACTTGAGTCCAAAGTCTTGAGTCCCCTTTAAGTACCTTAGAACTCTTTTTGCAGCAGACCAATGTCCTTCACAAGGTTTAGGCATGTTTCTGGAAAGAATGTCAACAACATAAGAAATATTGAGTCTGGTAGTGGAAAGGTAGAGAACGGTTTGTACAAACTGCCAGTCCTTCGTAGCATCGTCAAATTCTTTTCCCTCACTTAATGTGAGCTTCAATTTTTGTCCCATTGGAGTTGAAAGAGGGTTGCATTCTGTCACGCAAAATCTATTCAACAATTCTCCAATTTTTTTTTTGTGATATGAATATGTACTTAGGATGTTGGGTTACTTCAAATCCTAAGTGGTAATGAAGATGTCCCAAATCAATCATTTCAAAACATTTCCTCAAATATTTCTTTATGGATGCTATATGTTGATTTTTCCTAAGCAACATCGAGAGCCATTCTCTGGCAGAATGGAGGCACTTTGTAAGTTACCAGGAACTTGACCTAGTCTGGGATGGGGGGACTCGCCTTAGGGCTAAGGGCCATTCTTTGAATGGAGGTACCTAGTCAGTTATCAGGAATTCGAACCAGTCTGGGACTAGGGGACTCAGCCTAGGGCTGAGGGCCATTCTCTAGGAGAATGGATGCACCTGGTCAGTTACTAGGAAATTGACCTAGTCTGGGATTGGGGGTCTCAGCCTAGAGCCGAGGGCCATTCACTGAATGGAGGCACTTGATCAGTTACTAGGAATTTGCCTAGTCTGGGACTAGGGATTTAGCTTGGGGCGGAGGGCCATTCTCCGAGAGAATGGAGGTGCTTGGTGAGTTACCAAGTACTTGACATTGAGTCATTTGATGCAGCCTTGGGCCGAGGCACTTGGTCAGTTACCAGCTCATCACCATAAGCCCTAGACCGGGTTTGGGCACGTGATGCACTCCTCTCCTTGATCTATGGGCTATGAGACCTTCTCCAGGGACTAGCTACCCGTGGTTGAGAGACCTAGCACTTGATCTTGGTGGCATGAGGAGATCAAGATAAAGCATTTAGTAATTCTCCTTATTTACGATGATGTACTTTGAGTGGGCATGAATGAACCGCAAGGACCCTAGAGATCACTTGCTTTGACCACAAAATACTTGGAGGATCATCTAACCCTAATCTTGGTCCATGAGACCAACAAAAGAAAAGACCTAGTGATCTATGTCAAAACTCAAAAAGACCTTTGTACCCCAAAAAGATTAAAGTCAAAGGGTCAAAGATGAAAAATAATTAAAATCTAATGTCAACTCCTACTTATGTGGGACCAACTCAAATGTTTGATAGACCATAAATAAATGACATTTGCAATTCATTTGACATACAACCTCATCACTTGACTGCTCCTTCATGGACTGAGGAAAATTCTTGACTGAGATTATTCGCTGCTATTGAGAGGAGACTTTTGGGGCTGGGTTCTTTCTTTATTTCTTTTCTCTATCCTAGTGTGGCGGCCTAGCTCACTGGGGATTCTCCTTCCACAGGTTATAGTCCACAGTAGTAGTCACGGGCTGCTACAATTCCTTTGCTGGTGTTCACGGGCAGCAGCAGCCACTGCTCCCTTCCACGTTTGTGCTCACGGTGTTGACCTAGGATAGCAGCATACTCTCGCTGTTGCTCTCGGTGGGAGTCTAGGGCAACAACAAAGGCTACCCCAACCCTTGTTGTTGGTCTCCATTGGCAACAACAACATCCTACAGGACACAAGCAACCCTAACAAAATTCGGGAACTGTAAACAAATTCGGGCATCCCTAACAGAATTCAGGCAACCCTAACAAAATTCGGGTAGTAGTAAAAGAAATCGGGCAACGGTCAACAGTCACAGAACTTTGGCAGTTGGGTAATGGTCTCGGGCAGCAGCAGTAGGGCTCCTACAAGTGTCTCGGGCAGCAGTAGAAGACTGCTACAAGACTTGGTAGCAGTTAACCATCCATGTGGCAACAACATTTGGTGATATTAGTAAGCCTGCTAGGGATTCCTTGATTTTGGAAATTTTTTATACATTCATCTAAGAATTCCGAGATCAAGTTTTCTTCCTTCATGTACAAACTCAATCATCTCATTTAGAGGATGAATTGCTATTGATTTGGGGTTTTGGTCCTTTAAAGGTTTCCCCGTGAAAATTCATGTGTTCAATTGTGTGATGCTTGGTTGACTACTGCACTTATCTTACTACTGTTTAATTTTTAAGCTCTATCTATATTGCAGTCTGCAAATAGTAAAAGAATGACATGCACATGTTAAAATTCAACATTATATAATCTTCATTGTTGCCTGTCATCAAAAGGTCATCTACATATACCACAAGAAATACAATAGATCTTCCAACTTTCTTCACAAACAATGCTGCATCATCAAGATTATAATGCTTGAAGTTTAGTTTTAGAAGATCCTTGGATAGCTTTTCATACCATGTTTGTGGTGCTTGTTTTAGGCCATATAAAGATTTGACTTGTTTGCATACCTTGTGTTCTTGTCCCTTTACCCCTTCACAACAAAACCTTCTGGTTTAGACATGAAGTCATTGTCTTTAAAGTCTCCATTCAAGAAAGCAGTTTTTACATCCATTTGGTGGACTTTACACCCATTTTGTGCTGCCATGGAGAGCAAAGTGTGGATGGTAGCCCATTTAGCTGTGGGGGAAAATGTTTCTTTATAGTCAACTCCTTTTTGTGCATAGCCTTTTGCCACAAGCCTTGTTTTGTGTTTGTCAAGTTAGCCATTTGATTTCTATTTGTTCTTGTATACCCACTTGCAGCCAATTGGCTTGGTTCCAACTGGAGGATCAACCAGCTTCCAAGTTCCATTCTTTATGAGTGCATCATATTCATTTTGCATAGCTTCTTTCCATTCATCACATGTAGCAACTTCTATAAAGGAAATTGGTTCAAAGTTAGTGGATAAATTTAATTCACAATCCAATGACACATCCATGTCATCACCCGGGTTATTTGCTTCTCCTCCATTATCTTGTCTTGTGTTAGATTTTTAATTTTTTTATGCCCAATAAGAAGAAGATCACTGAAAGAATTAACAAGCACAACAAGACAAAGAAGACACAAAGATTTATCCCGAGAAACCCTCGCGAGGAAGAAAACCCATCAAAACTTCCTCGATATAGAATCCAACCAAGTAAGACCACAAGACTAAGATAGACTGCTTCTCCTCCTTCAGATGGACTCCTCTTTCTCTCTCTAGTGAACTTGCTTGAGTTGTAAGTGCGTCCAAATGAGGAGTGCGCCTCATCTATTTATACACATTAAATAAGAAGTCTAATAACCCAACAGGGCCGACTTCACCTTCTCAACAGGGCTGACTTGTCTTGAGAGACACAAAAATACATTTTAATAATTCTTTTCTGGGTACTATTGACCCGACTTACAATGAAGGTTTTACCTCAAGACTTTACATGACCAAATACATCAATGACATCCCTAATCGGAGGAACAACATCTCTGGTTGGAGGGACAACAATAATATAATATAAAGTACAATTAGAATATCTTCTGTAGTTACATTATTTCAACACTCCCTCTTAACAAGGAAGTTATTCTACATCAACAACAAACACAACAACTACAACTGTACAACTTGTTGTCCGTTGATCACACACCAGCAGTAGAAATCTTCTGAAAGCTGTCTCCTCACTTAGGAAAGTGGGAGAGGTGTGACCATGGGGGCAAGCACAGAGCTAGGTACTGTCATCTACTCCTAGCTCCTCCGTTTAGGCTAACTCCTAATGAAGCCAAGGGGGGTAGTCCCTAACAAAGAGTTTTCTATGGCTCAATGTTTAAGTTAAGTTTTTGATGTTATGATGCGGATGGGTGTTGTTTAGGAGTTGTTGTGATGAAAGATGATTAAAATTATGAACTTTGAACACAAGAAAAAAACAATCCACGTTGCTGTACTGGATTAAAAGATGAACAGTATATCAAGACTTGTGAGATAAAGATGCATTCACAGATAAAGATTTTATAAGCTAAAGACAAATGATCCAGATGTAACAATCATGCATAAATTAATAGACCAGTGCCTTATGGAGTCGAAGCTCTGCAATGCTTAAAGAAATAAAACCAAGTCTTGAAATAAAGCTAGTGGATGTTATGCGAGTGCTCTTGGTATATTTTAAATTGTCTTGTTTAGGGCTTCAACGAAAGGTATCAAAAGATCATCCGGGAAAATCTTCCAAGTTAATCCGTTAGAGACATGACGACCCTCCCAATATCTCAGGCTGGTATCGTGAAGATTGACCAGCTAGTTGAGACTCTAGACAGCGGGGAGTTCCGACGTCTTTACTAGGAATGACTTAGGAAACTTTCTACAATGCCGGTGCGTTGGTTACGGGGTAAAATTTTATTATGATGAGTCTTGTGAGATTAACAATCCAATGCTGTTTCTGGGTACTCTGATTTTTAGGTCGGTCAGAGCATACTCTTGCAAGGAAACAATGAGATTAATTAATTAGTGGGGAAATGTGAGTTGGAGAATTTTATTAAGTAAATTGATTAAAACCCTCTGACAGAGAGCGCTCTTGATTTTGTCTTATCACAAAAGTTCAAGAGACTTAGCTAAATTATATGCTTGATGCAAGGATATGCAGTATGCTTGATGCAAGGATATGCAGTGGGAATGCTCTCTGATAGAAAGTGCTCTTGACTTGGATTACGCCAAATTCAAGAGACTTTAGAGATTAATTAATTAACTTACAAAAATGTAAAAAATATTAATCTACCCAAGAATCTCTTTCAGGGTTTTAGGTCCTAATCGGGAGAGCATGGGGGTAAGTAAAAAACGAAATAAAAGACAATTCTCTGATAGAGAACACTCTTGATCCACAAAGTGAGATTCAAGAGATTTCTACTTTAAACAGTTGATTTACTTATTGAAAGATGAAACATTTAAAAGATGAAGTAATCAACTTAGTAATGAAACAAAATGTGCTAATCTAGCAATTAGTATTCTAAGAAAGACAATGAGATTATTCTAAGCAAAAACAAATCTAATCCAAGCACATAAAAATAAGAACACCACAAACCTCCCCAAATGGGGGTGGGGGCTTAAAAACCCCACTCAAACAAAAAGAGAAACTTTATTGAGATTTACAACTTGCCTTGGGAATTCAACCCTTGAAAGGACTTTTGAAATAAAGCTAGAAGACTAACATGAAACTTTTTTTTTTAATGGATTTTATGTAAAAAGGAGAGTGATTTATCTTTTTCTTGAGAACCTTTTCTTCAAACTTGCAAAAAAGGTGAAAACGAAGAAGATAGAAAAGAGCAAAAAGAGGGCAAAAGAGGGGAAAAAGGGAGAAACAAAAACAGGAAAATGGGTGCAAAAGAAGGGAAGAATAGGGCAGCGAACTAAACAATCAGAGAGCTGCAAAAAATGGTAAAAACGGGGCAGCGACTTAAGAGGAAAATGGCTGTAATAAATTTAAAAAAAAAGGGCAGCGAAGAAAACAAAGGAGAAAATCACACAATAAGGTAGAAGGAGGCCAAATCCAACTTAGAAGAAGAGGAAAAAATCAACCAACAATCAACAAAAGGTGGGATCAACCTCCGAACAAGGTGACCACTAGAAGTGCTAGTCCCGAAACTGTCCAGTCTAGCTGGATGTACGCAAGGATGCTAGTGGGGAAAGAGAAGTAGCCACAAAATTATGTGGCACTTGGGTTCAAATCCCAAGCTTACTTTCTCAGGTCAAAACGAACATATGACACAGAGAAATATTGAGAAGAGAGAAACTTAGATCCAATATGAGAAAAGTAACCAGAAATAACTTCTTTTACTTGATGGATGAGGCAAAGAAACTTATGCTTCTCGATTTTCCTGAAAGAGAATGACTCCTTGTGGAACCTGCAGAATGAATGTTAACCATAAAAAAGCCCCTGTATATCGGACGATACCTGAAAGCACACTGTAATATCCCAAATCCCGATATTTTCTAATTCTATGCAAATATACTGAAACAACCGGGCATGCAAACTGCCATGCAAAATTCCCTATTTTATAGCAAAAATTAGGGTTAGGGTTTGTAGGATAGAATGAACACTTACCACTGATAAGCTGGCTAGACTGCTCCTGAGAGAATATGCATGCATCAAGAGCTGAATCGGAGATGAACTGGTATCTTTTGCTTCCGGTGATACCCCAGCAGCACGAACCCCAAATCAGCTAAGGGTGACGTTTTCAGTGAAGGAGGTGTCTGATGAAGCTGATGATCTGTAGGACTGATAGCCTTCCCGTGCCGGAGAGAATGCCTGGCACATGCGGAAATTCTAAGGTCTCTAGGCAGGCTAGCGAATTGTTCTAGAGGTGCAGCTGTTCACGCCCCCTGATCCCGAAATGGATAATAACTGCTCAGGATGAGCACGATTGGATCTGATAATCACTGAGTATTGGAGTAAGATGCCGATGATGAGAATGGTGCCTGGGTTTCGAAGGTAAACTGAGATCTGAAGACCCAGCGAATGATTTGGGCTTTCCGGCTGAAAACCCCTTACGGCTGCACACGTGCCCCTGCAACAATCTCTGCTGTATACATGTAACTATGAATAAATTGAAGAGCGAATGGTGAACCTGTATGGCTTACCCTGGATGAGACTAGGGCAGTTATTTCACTGCCGAAACCCCGCTAGTTGAAGACGCCGTCTCCAACCCCAACTGCTGTGCTGCTACTCAAGAGCTCCAAAATCAATACTCATCCAAAATAAGTCTTCTTTCACTTTATCTTCCTTTTATAACTTTAAATTGTGAAAACCCTAACTTTTGATCTAATTAGGTCACTTTAATTTCTAATTTGCAGTTGACTTGCATGCATGCGCATGGAGACTTAAATGGGTGCATGCATCATTAAATAATGCTTAGATGGCATGCATGACGGTGGCCTTTGGCCCCGATGGCCCTTCTTGACCTAATGGTGATAACATATTGATGCCCTAGATTTTCTATAGATGGCATTAGTGTTTAGATGATTCCCTAACTGTCAGTGACCGCTCGAACCCACGGGAATCACATAGGTTAGCGGTTTTGGTCCTCAATGCCTAATCAGATGAGGACATTACACACACAATCTTCAAGAGAAAAGCATAGATTATACGAAATAGTGCTAGATTGTTAGCCTTCAAAATTTATACAACCAAATGCTTAGGAATCTAGAAAGAAGGGAGCAAAGAAAGGTATCACCTCACACGATGAATCATGACCAACATAGAGCTTCCGCTTTGACCTCCAAAGTCATCAACTTTATTCAATCTTAAGCAAAATATTACAATAGAAATTCTCCAGAGCTTCTATGCCAAAAAATCCCATCACAATAGAGCTAAAGTAGCCTCTATTTATACAAAAAGGAAAGAAAATAGGGCTCAAAACCCTAAATCCGGACTAGAGTAACGCCGGAGTAATTGAATGAGCTCGGCATGATGATTTGGAGTTGAACTGAGCTGCAATTGAGTTGTAACTGAGTGCTGGAGTAATGAGGGGGGGTGAGGTGGCTCATCCTCCCTCGTAATGATCACCCAACCAATAGATAACCCGCACTTAAACCAAAAACGAATTTGACCACAGAGGGCAAATTTCTGACTGATAGTTCAACTGCTACACTCCGATACTTGATCTGAAATTGATCGATATTGATTGGAATCATCATAAATGCTCCGTGCCATGTCATTTAGCCTTTTATTTTATTCAATTTGGTTTATTTTGGAGTGTTTTTTATTTTCTGCAAAATATTCATTTTTAATATTTTAATTAATAATTTCTCCGTAAATGGCTTTTTTGAGAAATTATTAATTATGAGGCTGAATGAACTTCTGAAACTTGGAGATAGCTGGCTGGCTGATCATGAATGATTTTTGGCTTAAGGTTAGAGCCTTCAATCACTGAATTCGGGTTCTGGATGACTGACATATTACAAATTGAATTTTTTCCATTTAAACTATGGAGAAATTTAATTAAAAACTTAGGAAAAATTAAAAAATTAAAAATCCAACGCGTCCAGTAAAATTTTTTCGTAATTTTTTCTGAGGGTCCTAGTGACTTAGGACATGACCATAGTCTATTCTAATAATGTCTAGTAGGTTTATACATACTCAGTTGGGCTCTAATAACCCAAGGCCTAGAATTCAAAATCGAGCATTCCAGCTTTGGAGGAAGCAGGAGAAAACCTCGTCGATTATACTCGGCTATAGGCAAAGCATAATTGACAAGGGCAAAAAATTCCTTGGAATACCTTAGTTGAAATTCTACATCATAGGAGACCGAACCACTCAAAACACCGTACTAGCACATTTTATTACAAACCCCACGGGGCCATGGTCATAATTCCTTAAAACAAAAACTAACTAGCCAAAACTGGCTAGGCACAAATGGTGGATCATCTGATACACTGGAACACAAACATTTATCATGTTTGTCAAATGGCGGCTCTTCAGCTAATCCAACTATGGTACAAATAAGTGGATAACACAACTGACTGGTGGATCTATATGTCATAGGAAGTTTTGTAACAACATCATAAGCATCTGGAACATCATCATCGTGGGACATCATTATCGTGGAACAACATCGTCAGTGCACATCATCATTTGTGGATCGTCATCGTCACAACATCATCATCGTGGATCATCATCATCACGGAACATCATCATCACAGCACGTCATCATTGTGGATCATCATCATCTGCGACATCAGTATGCAAATACTAGGACACCATCATCATCATCGTCGATATGTAAATACTGGAAACAACAATAACATCATTAGCATGTTAGTGCTAAAAACAACANCGAAAGTAAATTTGTTGGAGTGCTTGCAGTAAAATGAAATGAAAGTGCTTGTAGTATTGTATTGTAGTAAAACCTTGAACAGCAAGGCAAAATAGTAGTGACCAATGTNATCAACAAATGAATGCTAGATCATCATTTGCATCATCTAGGCACAAATGGCGGATCATCTGATACACTGGAACACAAACATTTATCATGTTTGTCAAATGGTCGCTCTTCAGCTAATCCAACTATGGTACAAATAAGTGGATAACACAACTGACTGGAGGATCTATATGTCATAGGAAGTTTTGTAACAACATCATAAGCATCTGGAACATCATCATCGCGGGACATCATTATCGTGGAACAACATCGTCAGTGCACATCATCATTGTGGATCATCATCATCACAACATCATCATCGTGGATCATCATCATCACGGAACATTATCATCACAGCACGTCATCATTGTGGATCATCATCAACACGGAACATCATCATCTGCAACATCAGTATGCAAATACTAGGACACCATCATCATCATCGTCGATATGTAAATACTGGAAACAACAATAACATCATTAGCATGTTAGTGCTAAAAACAACANCGTCCACTAAACAGTGAAATAAACCCTGTTAAAAACAGCCTGAAAATGGATGGCCGAATTGAAGCCTTGGAGAGATGCCCTTGCTTGGAAAACCTGCAACAAATCTAACTCTGCAAAAATTTGTAAGCCTAGAGGAGAATGCTCAACGATCCCTGCAAAATACTTTGGAGAAAACGTCAAACAGTTCACAAAAGAAAGCAGAAATACTTCTACTCTCTAATCTCTCCACAAAATACTTTGTGGAGAGCTAACTAGACAAATACAAGAAATGCAAAGCTAAATAAATACACAAGTTACCTCCCAAAACTTGATCATGAAAATAGAAAAGTGAAGCACAATGTCCCTCCAAAGCTTTGCTTGTATTATGTGGCCCAACTAGGGCAAGAAGATTACAACAAGAAGAGAGCTTGAGAAAAGAATGGGTAGACAATCCGGCAGCATAACAATAGCATGAGAGAGCATGAGAAATGAGGGAGTGAGGCCCTCATTTTATAGTTGAGGGAGACCCCCAACCCCTTGAAGATCAATGGCTGAGATTAGATCTAAATCTAGGTTAAATCTCCACCACTAGATCTAGGTTTTTGGCTTTTAATCCTCTCAGTCAATCTCCACCCTTGGATTAATTCTTGATCAATGGCTTAAAATCTTGATCCATGCCAAAGCAACATACACCCTCAGATCTAGGTATTTGACCAAAATCTATCTTCAAATCAATGGCTTGGATGAGCTCTGGCAAAAACGTGGGCCCAAGTAGGCGCCCTCCTCCAAATCTGGCTTTGACTTCAAAATATGGCGCCCTACCTCCAAAATAGCGCCCCTCTACATTTGGGTGGCGCTCCTCTAAATGTGGCNATCGACAAATAAATGCTAGATCATCATCTGCATCATCAACATGGAGATGCTGGAACAACATCATCATCATCAACATAGAATGCTGAGACAATATCATCATTATCAACATAGAAATGCTGGAGCAACATCATGATCAACACACAGTGCTCGAACCACATCATCATCATCATCACAGAGTGCTGGGACCACATCATCATCATCAACACAGAGTGCTAGGACTGCATCATCATTATCAACACAGAGTGTTGAGACTGCATCATCATGCCCTTAGGACATCTGAAGCAGCATCATGGTGGGTACTTCGATAGATTCACTGGGCGTTTGTTTGGCTTACTAACCCGTTCGGGCCAAATAAGCCTAGCCATACAAATGGATCTACTTGAGGACCAAACAAGCTTTGTTTGGCTTACTAATCCTTTCGGGCCAAACAAGCCTAGCTAGACATACTAGTCCCCCTAGGATTAGTGTTTGGCTTACTAACCCTTTCGGGTCAAACGAGCCTAGCCAAACAGACCCTACCTAGATTGAGCTACGACACCACTGCAACAGGAAACCTACCACATCATCATCATCACTTCCTCTTTCGAGGGAGGTCCTTTTGGACTACACCAAGCTTGTTTTGAAAGTATTCAAACTTTACACGAGACAAAGGCTTAGTCAATACATCGACTACTTGTTCCTTGGGAGGAACATATTGGAGCTGCACACCTCCCCTCTGCACCATGTCTCGAGTATAATGGAACTTTATCTCTATTTGTTTGGACTTGTTGTGAAACACAGGGTTTTTTGTTAGCTTGATGCAACTCTGATTATCGCAGTAGATATTAGTCACATCCATCTTTGTATCGAACAATTCTGTCAACATCTTGCGGAGCCAAACTGCTTCACTACAGGCTGAACATGCGGTAATGTATTCATCCTCTGCTGTATTGAGAGCAACACAAGTTTGCTTTCTGCTAAGCCATGATATTGCATTTGATCCCTGTTGCCGCCTAATTCACACTTTAAGACGCAGGAAAGTCACAACCTGCTATGTGTGTCCTTGGGGGCAAGCGAGAGCTGGGGACCACTGTCACCACNCCCCACTTTTAGCAAGGGTTTTTACTTGGACTTAGCCCCTTTAGTGAGGCTTTTAAGACTGGCAAGCTCTAAATTTGGCTTTGACCATTCATTTATCTTATGATTCCTCTTGGAGCATCTCCAGAATTAGCTTTGACCTTAACTATTTGCTCCAAAAATAATTATTCAACCTTTAACTTAGGCTAAATATTTAAATTCACCTTAGATTTAATTTTCCAAATTTTTTAAAATTTCCCAATTTTTTAACTTAGGAAAAATTAAAAATAACTTGAAAAATTAATATCTAGGCCATGGGGGGGTGGAAAAATTATGAAATAAATTTTCCTAG
>LPNX010080380.1:457093-550809 GCA_001517045.1 Pseudotsuga menziesii
CAATCCCAAACTAAAACAACATCCTGAGGTACTCTTTTTGTCATTGGTGCTCCCAACCCAATCTGAATCTGTATAGCCATGTAGTCTAATCACACCATCGAATGCATATCTGAGGCCATAATCCAATGTACCCTTAAGGTACCTCATCACATGTTTTGCTGCAACTAAGTGAACATGTCGGGGCTCCACAATATACCAACTCAATGTGTTTACAACAAAACATATATCTGGTCGAGTATTCGTTAGATACATCAGAGAGCCAATAATCTGTCTGTATAATGTAACATCGACTGTATCCGAGCAATCATCATTCAACAACATCAATTTAGTCACCGTCAGAGTGTTCACAACTTTGCAATCTAGCATCCCAAATCTCTTTAGTATTTCAACAACATATTTTCCTTGGTTTAGGAATATCTCATCTAGGAACTGCGATACTTCAAGACCAAAAAAATAGTGCATCATGCCAAGATCTTTCATTTCGAATTTTGTAGCAAGCTTCTTCTTGCATTCATTAACAAGCTTCGCCTCGCCTATTAGGAATAAGTCATCAACATACAACAATAGAGTCATATGACCTTCATGGACAACCTTATAGTAAAGGTTGGAATTTGCTTTACTCTTGGTAAAGCCTAAGCTCATCAGGAATCCATCGATTCTGCCATACCATGCTCTGGGTGCTTACTTTAACCCTATATTGCTTTCTTCAATTTGCATACATGTGAATCTTTGTCATGGGTTTCAAAACCTGGAGGTTGTTCAATGTATACTTCTTCTTCTATCACACCATTTAGAAATGTGGTCTTTACATCCATTTGGTGTAGCCTCCATTTCATCTTGGTTGCCAAGGCAAGAACATGTCTGATTGAGGTATATCTTGCTACTGGTGCAAAAGTCTCTTCATAATCATTTTCTTCTTTTTGTGAGAATCCTCGAGCTACAAATATTGCTTTGTACTTCTCAATACTTCCGTCTGCTGAATGTTTTGTCTTGAATATCCACTTTGAAGAAACAACTCACTTCTCTCTTTGTCTTAGTACTACATCCCAAACATCATTCGTTATGATAGATTGGTATTCTTCAAGTATTGCATCCATCCATTCCTTCTTTTTTGTATCTTCTTCAAAACAGGTAGGTTTTGTATCAACAAGATTACACATCAAGGCCACATAGCTGGAATAGATCCTTGATCTTTTGCTTCCTTCTAAAGCTCCATATTTTTCTTCACCTCGAATGACATCACGAGCCCAAGTTGGTCTTCTTTTTTGTAAGATCATCTCTTGAGTCATCTCCATAGGCCTTTGAGGATTTGCCATGTCATGGTCTTCTGGTATTTGTTCTTCTTCAACATTGCGTACTGGCATTATACAAGTTTCTTCAACTGTGGGGGCTTCATGTTCTTCTCGATCTTCATCGGCATGGTTCTTTCTGGACTTACTGAAAGTTGCATCTTCATTAAATATAACATCTCTGCTGATCTCAATCTCGCAATAACTTGGAATATACACTCTATAAGTTTTTGACTGATCACTGTATCCAACAAATATTCCCTTCTTTCTGGAAGGGTCCAATTTTGTTCTTCTCCTTGGGAATATGTATAAACACAGGACAACCAAAAATCTTTACGTGGCTGACATCAAGCTTCTCTCTGGTAAACATCTCTTCTAGAGTTTTGTTCCCGAGAGCACTATGAGCAATTCTGTTCTGAACATATACTGTGGTTCTAGCTGCTTCATCCCATAGATGCATGGGTAAGTCTTGATCATGAATCATGGATTTCACTATTCGTTCTTTCTGCTACTCCATCATGTTGAGGACTATAGGGTCTGGTGAGCTCTCTCTTAATCCCAGCTTCTTTGCAGAAATCTTTGAATTCATTTGAAGTGAATTCTCCTCCATTGTCGAATCTCAAGGTCTTGATCTTCTTTTCAGATAAGTTTTCCGCAAGAGCCTTGAATTCTTTGAATCTTTCAAATACTTCATCTTTGCCTTTCAAGAAGTAAATCCAAGTCTTGCGGGAATAGTCATCTAGAAAAGAAACATAATAAACATACCTGCTTAATGAAGTGGTTGACATTGGACCACATACATCTGAATGAACAATGTCCAAGATCGCTTTTGCTTTACTGTTGCTGCTTGGAAATGGGTTCTTGGTATTCTTCCCTTGAGCACATCCTTTGCAAACTCCTTCATGATTGATTTGAATTTTTTGGTAGACCTGTCACTACCTTGCTCACAATTGGTAGGGCTTTGTAGTTCACATGAGCTAGTCTCCTATGGCATAGCTCACATGGGTTGATGGTACTTGCTGTTAGAGCTAAGTTTGTATGTCCCTTTAGCTTGTAAAGTCCTCCTACTCCAATCACAACTGCATCATCTATTGTTTTTCCCTTTGGCCACATAGGGACTTCTCCATCTTCAAAAGCAACCGGATGCCCTTCTTATCTAGAGATGAGATGGAAAGTAGATTCTTTTTCAATCCCGGGATAGATAAGACTTCTTTCATCTTCATAGACTTCCTTGAGTCCAATTTGTAAAAGGCTTCTCCCATTCCCTTGATGGGATATTGATAGTCATATCCAAGCTTTACTTTATAAGGAGAGTATTTTTGGACAAGACATTGAAAAGAGTTTTTATAACCTATCACATGTTTGGAAGCTCCACTGTCTACAAGCCATGTGGCACTTCCATGAGAGATTGATCCAATAAGGGTTGAGATTAAAGCATATTCTTCAGTGGAGTCTTCATCTTCATTGTTCTTTTCTTTGTTTGAGTCATCATCTTCCATTGCATGGGCATGGAACTTCTTATTTCCCTTCTTGAATTGTTCTGCTTAGAGTGGGAAATTTCTTGCAATGTGTCCCATCTTATGACATATGAAGCATTCAAAAGATGAGAAGTCTCCTTTGGGTCCTGAATTGCTTTGAAACTTTCGATTTCTTCTCGGAGATTGATCACAAACCTTTCTCTTGTTTGATCCTTTCTTTGCATGAGCTGCCATTTAACTTTTCTTCTCTGTTGGCTATTCCTCCTTCTTCCTGCACACACTTCTGACAAAGTCTGCTGAACTTGGTGAGCTTTCTTCTAGCACATATACCTCTGATGAAAGATTCCCAATCCCTTGGGAGACCATTCAAGGTGGTCATCACAATTTCTGCTTCCTCCACCATGTCACCGATAGCCTCCAATTGTTCTTTGATTTGAAACACTCTTGTAAAGTATGACTGCATGGTTTCTCTCTTTTGAATCTTCACTCCCTTGAGTTGATTTCTCAAGGTCACTCTTTTGTTGATGTTCTTTTCTTCAGATAGATTTGTCAGAGTATCAAACATTTCTTTTGGAGTATTCTTTGATGATACTTGAGGAATTAGATGGTCCTTGATGGAGTCAACTATGAGCCTTTTGGATTTGATCATGTCCTTCTTGTGCTTGGTCTTTGCTTCATCTCCCTCTGGCTCCTTGACCTCCTCTTTGATATAGCCTTTTAGGTCGGTCATTCTCTTCAAGGATGAGCATGATTCTGTACTTCCTTGCTCTGAAGTTTTCTGCTCCTTCAAGCTTTTCATCAAGCTTGGTTTTGTTTGTCATTTTCAAGGAATTATAACCTCAAATGGAATGTAGGAGATGGTACTTACCAGTTTGAGGATTGCTTCTAGAACCTCCTTCGAGATGACCTAGGGTTTGATGGTAAAACCCTAATTTTTCAGCTGAGAACACTTGTAGGAATGAATGGTGGAAAAGATGCACCTACCCAAGGCCAGTCAGACTGTATCTTGCTTTTCTGAATTTGGAGGTAGAACCTTGAAATTTTTTAAGCCCTAGTTCCTCTGACAATAAAGACAGGTCAAAAAAATCTTCGGAATTGAATTCTGCGACCATCGAAAGATGCACCATCCTAGGGCGAGTTGAACTAACCTTCCTTTTTAGCCGATTTGATGAGGGAGTTGCTTTGGAATAACAAACCCTAGCTTCTTGTACTGCGAAAAAAATGCTGCACAATGTCTTCTTTCAGGTTGGCTCTGATACCATGTTAAGTTTTAACTTTTTAAAAGTTTTATGCTCAATAAGAAGACGATCATTGAAAGAATAACAAGCATAGCAAGACAAATAAGACACAAAGATTTATCCTAGGAAACCCTCGTGGGGATGAAAACCCAACAAAACTTCCTTGATATAGAATCCAACCAAGTACAGTGTAAGACCACAAGACTAAGATAGATTGCTTCTCCTCCTCCAGATGGACTCCTTTTTCTCTCTCTAGTGAACCTGCTTGAGTTGTAAGTGTGTCCAAATAAGTCGCCTCATCTATTTATACACATAAGACATGAAGTCTAATAACCCAACAGGGCCGACTTCACCTTCTCAACAAGGCCAACTTGTCTTGAGAGACACAAAAATACATTTTAATAATTCTTTTTTGGGTACTATTGACCCTACTTATAACAGAGGTTTTACCTCAAGACTTTACATGACCAAATACATCAATGGCATCCATAATCGAAGGAACAACTTCTCCAGAAAGGAGGGACAACAATAATATAATATAAAGTACAATTAGAATATCATCCACAGTTGCATTATTTCAACATCTTGTTGAGTTTTGCGTTCCTGTCTTTCCAACTTCATCTAGATAGACACTTTCAAGTGTCTTTATGGCCCATTTTGGAATCTTCTTTGATAGTCTAGGTTGACTAGCTAGAGGTGGTGCTACATTCTCTTCAAGGTTCAATCTTCCAATCCTTTCAATAACATCATCCAGCTCAGGTGAAGTGGTGGGAACTTCTTCTTCATGAGTTTCTTCATAAGGAGGTCTGGTGCTTCAAAATGAAATTCCAAAGATTGATCCCGATCCAATATCGAGATTCCTCCTGTTGCCGCCTTTCATGCACCTGGAGGGATTTAGCGCAACAAAAATCTTCAAGCTGCTAAGTGCGTCCTTGGGGGTAAGTCTCAAGTTAGGTGCTGTCACATGATCCTAGCTCCTCTGTTTAGGGCACTCCTAACAAAGCCAAGGGGAGTAGTCCCTAAAAAGAGTTACTGAGGTTCTTTTGATTTTAATGGTTTACGTATTAGATAGTTTAAGAGTTTATTGAATGAAAATACTGGAACAAAATAAATTGCAAAAATAAAGCTTCATTGAACAACATGAGATAATACAACATTCACAATATGAAATGACTTTAAAGCAAATAAGATTTGTAAATGAACCAGTGCCAAAATGGAGTTGAATAGTTGCTGCTGATGTAATGGAAAATGTTTTGCAATTTGTTCTTGGTTAGTTTTAAAGTTATTAAGAATGAATTAAGTTAAGGGGAAAGGAGATTCCCAATATACCGTGAGGTACTGGGAATATGTCCGGATTCTGAGAAGAGTGGCTTCACACGGGAAAATGTGGGCTAGGTGTAGTCGTGGGGGGGTATTCAACACTACACCAAAAAGGATGTAGCCTAACGGTACCCTGCAATCACTTTCTAGTTGTTCTCGCTTTCCCTGAAGAATTCGCCCACTGTTCCTTAGGTTCATTACGTTGGATTTTCGTTATGTTTGAAGGGTTGTAACTTTTATTAATGTGAGTTTGATAAATTAAATGTGAGGAATTAATTAGTGCGCATTCCTACTTTTGATTATTCCAAAGCTCAGGGTGAACCTGCGATGGGTAAGAGCATACATCGGAATGACAAATTGTTGATTCCGATTTGGTATTTGTAAGATGAGAAAGGTAAAAGCGGTGAGTCTGATTACTACGACAAGGAATATCTTTTCCCCAATGAGCAAACTTTTTGGGTAATTCGGTAGATCAATGTCGGGTTAGTATTACTTTTCAAAACCAAAATAGAAAAATGGTGCCTCAAAGGAAAATAAATTATAATAAAACTACACTACTTCCTACGACAAAGAGTATTTTTTCCCCAATCGAATGGATTTTCTTGGGTAGTTCGGTAAAGCAATGCCGGATTAGTTCTACAAAAAAAATAAAGATTTTATTGCACTATAATCAAACTAAAACTAAACTTAATCTAAAGACTTGCAAAAAGTAAATAATCACACAATGGGCAAATACAGGCTTCCCCCAAATGGGGGAAAGGGGTTGTGGGAGCTGTAATCCCACTTGCTTTTTATTGATGATTACTTACAATGGTTAAAAGAAAAAGAAACGCCTTTTGACCCTTGAAGAATGGGTCAAAAAGGCTTACAAATTTGCTTAGGGAAGAAAGGGAATGAAGGAGGGGGATGGTAGATGGATCGTGGTTGCTCTGAGCGATGGCCCAAAACTTGATTTTTCGACAACACCTCCCTCTCTTTTTCCTTCGACCTGCTAAAATCCAACAAGCTAATATGATTAGAAGATGGTGGTATGCACAAAATTTTTTTTTTTTTTAAATTTTTGGTAATTGGAAAAAAATTATAAGTGTAGATACCAAAACAACAAGCCTAGATCTAGTTAAATAATGAAGCTTTGAATGTGTTTCTAGATCTAGCTATTCTAACAAGTAGATTTGAATGAACAAGCTTTAAAGAACTAGATCTACTCAATTAGCACATTCAGAACAAAGTAACAGGGAAAAAAAGAAAATTGAGGTTTGAAGAGATGGACGGAACACTTCAATCTTTGCTTGATCTTTCTATGATGACTTTGGAAACCCTGGAACAATAGAATTAGTCTTGTAAAAATGCCGAAGAGAAGAGAAGAGACAGCTGAGTTCCAATCCTCCTTCGAACTTGTGATTTGCAAAACTATGAGAACACCCTTGCACAAAAATGATTAGATCTAGTGTGTTTGAAAACAAGAAACAAAAAAGAGGCTCAACACAACTGAGTATAATTGGCTGCTCTCCTATCTCTTAAAAGCAAAGCACAAGTAAACAAGTTAACAACTGTAAATGCTTACTCTATGTGATTTAGATTAACCCTCTAAGCAAGATCCGCCAACAATTTTAACAAAGGAAATCAAAGCTTTACAATATCACCTCATAACACAAGCATTCATCCAATGGCACAAGGTAGACCTCCAAAGTTTTCAACTTTATTAATCAAAATAGCATCAACATTACAACAAGTAGAGGTTCCTTGCATCCGTCCAAATGAGGAAGAAAGCCTCACTTAAATAGGAAAAATGAGAGCAAACCCCAAGGGGGCGAATTTGCTAAGTGTTGGTGCTTTTTGAGATGATTGGGGGTGAACTAGAGTGAACTAGAGGTGGTAGGCGCCACCTCTCACAAGGCAGGGCACCTCCCCTCTTTCCATGACACGTACACAACACGAGGTGAGCTTTTTTATGGATAAATGTGCCCCTCTAAGGAGAAATTCGCCCCCTCATAGATTTGATTGAATCAAGTCAATTTGATCTTGATTTGGTCTCCAACTACCCCCAACATCATCCTTAGTTAACTTGGAACATGTTTGGGACAAGTTCCCATTGATTTAGGATGTGTTTTTTCTCCATATTTTCCCTTTTCTAATTTTTTATTCACTTTTTGCCTTTTTCGAAGAGAATTTCACTGTGATAAATAATCACTTAAAACTTAGGAAAAGTGGGTTTAGGGGTTAAGTGGGGGCTTTGGGTCCAAAAACGAGCACCCCCATGACCAAATTGGCTCCCTAGGCCCAAGTTTATGATCTTTTGAAATTTTACAATTAAAATACCCCTTATCGATGATTTTATTAAAAATCTAAAAATTAAAAAATCCTATGAAAAACTTAGTGCATGTCCACAAAACTTTGGGACTATGACTAGTATGGTATAATACATAGACCCTAGGCTTTAATAACCTTTTAAGACAATCACCAATTTCACCATCCCGACTTTGGAGGATTTTGAGTGAAAAACTCGAAAATTATAAGTTGCTTAAAAAGCGTCACATAATTGACAAGGGAAAAAACACTCAAGGATGATGACCTTGATGACCAAGTCCTAAGAAGGCCAAGCCTTTTACAAAAGAAACCATCATGCTATGTCATTTATTACAATTCCCACGAGGGGGTGTGAACATGTGAAAAATGGACCACAACTGGACCTGATGAAACCGTGGAACTTCTGAGCATTGACAATGAACAATTGACTTGTTCAATACTCTGGCGGCTCACTGGAAACCCCCTACGTGCAACTTAGTGGATAACACCCCCTTCAAGTTTTGGAATTTCATTATCAAATTCATAATATGTCTTTAGATGGGAAAACTTCTCCAGACGATGAAGCTGTCTTTCAATAGGCTTGTCATTTTTATTAGTTTCAAGAAAGATGACATCTCTGGAAACAAAAAATTTCTTGTTTATCTCATCATAAAGACAGTATGCCTTGGAAGTGTCTAAATACCCCAAGAACATGCATATTCGACTTCCAACACCAAGTTTGTTTCTTTGCTCCTTTGGTATCAAGGCATAACAGGTGGAACCAAAAACTCTGAGATGCCTAACTGAAGGAAGGTGGCCAAACCATGTTTCATGTGGAGTCTTGTCTTCAATAGCATTAATTGGACTTCTATTTCTCAAATATGCTGCACATACTACTGCATCACCCCAAAACATCAATTTCACATTCTTGAAAAACATCATTGATCTTGCCATATTCATTAATGTTCTATTCATCCTTTTGTCTACACCATTTTGCTGAGGATTATAAGGAACTGAAGTTTGATGTGTAATCCCATGTTTGGAAAGATAATCTTCAAATTCATTAGAGGTGTATTCTTTACCATTATCAAAACGAAATGTACCTATACGTACTTGTGCTTGATACTCTATCCATGCATGAAAGTTCTTAAATGTTTGAAATGCTTTAGACTTTGTCTTCAATAAATATACCCATTACATTCTTGAATAATCATCAACAAAGGTCATGGGGTACTTGTTACCATTTGTACAAGGAATTGGCATGGGGCCACATTAGTCAGAATGAATCAGTTCTAACTTTCTACATGATTTGAATTGCATGCCACAATAAAGTGGATGACAAATTACCTTCTTCAAGTTGAGACATATAGGCAAAGTTTTGAACTATTGCGGAACAACCCTTCAACTTTAGCAGCTTTCCATCTTCATATTTGGTAATGATGACCTTGTTGTCAGAGGACTTCCTTATCTCTACAATTCCATCAAACATGTGGATGGAATGGCTTTGATGTCGAATCTGCACCAAGGACAACAATCTTCTTTGCAACTCTGAAAGATAGAGAACATTCTTTAACACAAAATAAGGGAAGTTGGGCAGTTTGAGCCTGATTGAACCAATTCCCCTTGGTCTGAGGCTAGATTTGTCTGCAAAGTATACTTTGCCTTTTTAATTGCCATTCAGTTCTTCAAAACAGTCTTTTCTAAAAGTCAAATGAGAAGTTGCACCAATATCAAGTAGCCAACAATTTTTGTAAGATGAAAGAGAAGTTATTTAATTAATACCAAGATTACAGTGTGCAACTATACAATGAGCTGAATTAGGGCTTTACCCAGCCTCTTGATTCTTATTCTTGTCTTCTTTATTCTGATTGTGTCTTCCTTTGATGGACTCCCATGTGGACCAACACTGATCTGCTTCATGTCCATTCTTTCCACAGTGCTTGCGCTTTAGATTTGATATTTTGCTTGTGTTGTTTCTGCCTCTAAAATTTCTTTTTTCTCTTTCTCTCTTGCTGCTATCTCCCTTGGAAGGGTCTTTGGGTTGATTCTTTGCTTTCTGAGCAAAGTAAAGGGACACTCTTGCAGGGTCGCTTGATTTCTTTCCAAAAGCTTTCTCTCTGTTTGCAATCTTTTCTACCGAGGTGTCAAAGTTGAGGTCTTTGAACTTGTCACTTGCTTGCAGAGACTCGAGGTAGTTGGAGTGAGTAGAATAGAGTGACTTTACAAATGCTGCAAGTGGAAGGTCAGGTTTCATACTAGATGCTTAAATCCTATGCATGATTGCTCTAAGAGTCTAATCTCAAATGCAATCAACATAGGATCTTTATATTTTACTTCCAAACTTAACAATTTTAACATTTACTATATTATCTCCATCTCAGAATGAGTCATACAAGTCTTTTAATGTCTTGAATGCTTTGAAACATGATTTTGCAAGCAAAATATGTTGGCTCACCTCTTTATGACAATGGCAGTGATCATAGCTAGGTCTTTCTTATCTTTGGATTGCCAAATAACAAGTTCTTTCTATGGCATAGGAGGTTTTGGATCAATGGTAATGATTGTGTCCTATTTTGTCTGAATTGTCTTTCGTTCACAAATCCCATCCCAAAGGTCATTATAAATGAAGGTTGATTCTATCTTTCTGGACCATTCTGGTTATGTATCCTTGCCAGCGAGGACAACACCAACAATAGATTCCAAAGAGTGTTAGTTTTTTCTAGATCTTATTAGCTTAGTTAGGATCTTTATCTGAAAGAATAACAAGTACAACAATATGCATAAGATAGAATAGATACACAAGACACAAAGATTTTCATTGGGGAAACCATAAAGGAGAAAACTCCGCAAACTTCCTCAGAATAGTACAGTCACAAAGACAATATCATAAGATGAACAAACCCAGTAACAAGAAGTCTCTAGCAGCTAACTATCTCTCCTCCTTGTCTCTCTCTCTCTCTCTTAGGCGAACTTGAGTGAGTGTGAGGTGTATATAAATGAAGGAGGGCACCTCCCTATTTATACCATTCAAGTGACTGACCTATTACATGACTAGGGCCGACCTCTTACCCTAACAGGGCCGATTTCTCCTAGAGAGACTCCAAAAATACATTACATGATGTTAAACTGGAGACTATTGCCTCGACTTACAACGGAGGTTGTACCTCAAGGTCTATACACAATAATGACATCTTGAAAGGAGGCAAACACATCTCCGATGGGGGTACAACAACATACAATGATAATATACATCAGAATATCTTCCGAAGTTACAAATACATCAACATTCCCTCTTAACTAGGAAGGTATTCTCTCTCTTCCACAATAATCAACACATCTGGTCCAATCATCATCATGGAGTCATCATCATAGCTGCTGCCATCATCATCTTCTTATCAATCATTGAATGGTACTATCTGTCATTGGAAGTTTCTAAAGAGCCAACCCTTTTTCATGTTGGGTGTAGGTCTAGTCCTCATTTAGGTCTTCATCACATCTACGAGCAAGCCATTGCGTAGGTACAATACAATACCTTTACATTGCCACGACAATAACCTGCGTCTCCTACCTTTATCCTGTCGTATCCAGATCATCTCTTTTGTCTTGCATAAAATGAAACACACAGAGCACACAAAGCACAACCCAGATGCAGACCACCTACGTTCTATCACCATAGTAGTATGTTAGGATTTTTCACGTCATTGAGACAACCTATAACATCCACTATGCGAGAATCGCCTAGGAGCACACCAAGTGCATTACGTCTCTCCACGGCCAACCTGCGTTCTACCAACATAGGAGAACTGCCTAGGTGCACCTCAAGTGCCCTGTGACCTTATCATATCCAACATGGGAACACACACATATATACATATATATGTAAGGACTAATTACGACCGAACAACCTGCTACACCAGGACTTTTACGTTTGAGGTCAAGCTCAAGGACTTATTACATCTGAACAACCTGCGTCCAGGATCTTTTCTGTTCAGACATCCTTCGGGGCTCATTACATCCGAGTAACCTACGTACCATGCCAGGGCTCCTATTTACACTCGGACAACCCACAAGACTTATTACATTCGAATAACCTGCGTACCACTCCAGGGCTCATATTTACATTCGTATAACCTGTCTCAGGACTGATTATATCCGAATAACCTGCGTACCACGCCAGGGCTCATATTTACAGTCAGATAACCTATCTCAGGACTGATTACGTCTGAGTAACCTGCGTATCACGCAAGGACTTGTATTTACACTCAGACAACCTACATGATTGATTACGTCCGAGCAACCTGCTACACCAGGGTCTTTTCCGCTCGGACAACCTGTCTCATTTCCCATGTGAGATATCATGCATCTGCGTCTTCTGGTCTCTTGCTATTTCTAGCATAGAAACATATAAGGACTGCTTATGTCTAAGGATAACCTGCGAGCTTCGCCAGGACTTATTACATCCAAGGACAATCTACAGGACTGATTACGTCTGAGCAACCTACGATCTTCGCCAGGATTTTACGCTCAGACAACCTGTCTCTCTAGACATTCTAGAACTCATCACTCCCTCTTTCAAGGGATCTCGTTCTGGATCACACCAAGTCTTTCTTCGAAGTACTCGAACTTCACTCTGGTTAGAGGCTTGGTCATCACATCGACTATCAGCTCGTCCATTGCCACGTGCTGGAGCTTCACTGCCCCTGTCTGCACCATATCTCTGATATAGTGGAACTTGATCTCTATGTGCTTCTATTTGTCATGGAACACAGGGTTCTCCGACAGCTTCACGCAACTCTAATTGTCGCAGAAGATACAAGTCACATCTAAATGGAAATCAAACAAATCAGACAGTAGCTTCCATAGCTACACTGCCTCACAACTAGCTGAGCAAGCAGGAACATACTCTGCCTCGGCTATACTCGGCCCCATGCAGGACTGCATCCTGCTAAACTAGGAGATCATACCAGATCCCAAACTGAAGCAGCAACCCGAAGCGCTCTTCCTATCAGTGGCGCTACATGCCCAATCCGAATCATGATTTATGCATGATTTATCTTTGTTAGTGATTGATGAATGATTATGTTTATGGATGGAATGGTAGCCTTTTAGGGTTGCATTTAACTTCGCTTGATCCTTCGTCAATTCTTGGTCACCTTGGTGTAGAAGTACTTCCTTCTAGGGTTAGAACGTTAGGACTTTAGGGCTAGTTGTAAATCGAGGCTAATCTTCTCTAGAGGTAGGTTAGTCACTCTTTAGATGCCCTAGGTTAGGGGAGGGTTTTGCTAGGGTTTTTCTCCCTTTGTCCCAAACCTCCCTTCTCATCGAAGCTTAGCATCTAGGGTTGCATTTGCATGTTAGATAGGGTTAGTTCTAGGTTAGTTTTAGGTCAACATTTTGCATCTAAAAAACCTTAAAATTTACAAAATTTCAAAAAATAAAAATTCTGGCCAATTTAGGGCCTCTCAGAATTTTTGGTCCCTAAAATTCCGGGCCCTAAAATTTTGGCCCCTCCCTAAAATCTCGGGACCACCCTAAAAGTTCGGGCCTGGCCTCCTGAGTCTCCCAAACCCTCGCTTTCCCTTTCTTTTCTTCCCTCCTCCCCTTACAGCCTGCTATCTTGGGCTGCGGCCAACATCCTTTTTTCCCTTGGGCCTGCTCCCTTGCTCCTTGTCCACCTCACGGCTTATTCCTAACAGCCTTAGGGCTGCTCCAAGCTTCCCTTTACACCCTCGGCTGCCCTCTAAAATCCCACTCCTAGGCTGCTAGCATCCTCCTCCATCGCTCCCAGTCTGCCCTTCAAGGGTTGTGGTTTCCCTAAGCAACCTTTGGTCTGTCCAAGGGCCCGCCATACATCTAAGGCCTGTACCAGGATTGAATAGCCTTGAAGACAACCCTTACAGTGGCTGTCTTAACCTTGAATCTATCCTCTAACCCTGCATACAAGCAAACAAACACTGGTTAATAAGTTACATAGCTGCTGGTTTGAATTGCAATTAAAAGTGGACTGTTGACACCTTCATTTACATGTTATTATCAGACATTATATGCTCACCTTGTGTTGGTACATTATATGCACTCTTTGTTTAAAATGTCATCATTGCATGAACTCTGAAAATTGTGATACTGCTGCTAATTCTTTGTCTCAGATCTTGTTCGTTGTGCTGCTTACATAAAGTTTGTAATTAATACATGAACATATAGTGTGACTACAACTGTCTTCATAACTGATATATCTCTGAATTCATGTTATACTGCTTTCCATTGGGATGATGAATACCACTGTTTACATTTCATAATGAATGAGTTCTCGTAGCTTATTGCCTCTACCTGCTTTCTATTGGATAATGATTACATACCATACTTGTTATTTGATTGGCCATTTAAATGAATGATAACTGCTGTCTTCATTGACAACATCTGCATCTGATGGTGAATCAGTACCCATGGTTTGATTTCCAATGAATGACACTTGTTTCACACTTGTTATATGACACTTCATACTTACTGCCTAGCCATATTGATTTAGGACTGAAGTAGTCTATATCCTCTTGATGCACTATTGAAGTTGGTATGCTAATAACGTTTACATGGTTCATCTTCACACATATAGTAAATCTTCTTCTTTTGACTCCAATAAGGCACTGGTCACTAACAATCTTCAAAGAAGACATTATCTGGCGTTTAATGTCCTTGCAGACTTACATTAGGGCTCTTCCCTAGGAGGTTTTGACTTCCAAAGTAGTCTGGGAAGAGTGGCTAAGGTGACAGTGGTCACTCTCTCCCTCTTATGTTGGCCGGTGTCTAGCTCTGCTAGTTCACCTGGTAACACCCTCCATGCTGAGGCGCATCCCCTCCACATCGAGGCATATCCTGTCCACGTCAAGGCGCATCCTCTCCATGTCGAGGCGCATCCCCTTGACCAACTTGCCCATCCCACTCATGCGTATAAATGTTGAAGGGACGGGTGGGACAGCTGGCATGCCATCCCATGGTATGAATGAAAAATTGTGTGGCCCTAAGACAATGATGGCTTCAACTCTTATAATTCATTACTGGACCATGATGGTGGTAAATTGGGTTGGGTTTTGGTATGTAGATGAGGCAGAAGAACAGAAACTCATGATGGTGCAAATCGGATTGCAAACGTCAGTGATAGTGTTTCCGTGCCTACTCAGGTCTCATTTTGCAGCGTTGGTATTTTGGTAGGTCCAGTTAGTTTCTCCATGGTTTTAGCCCCCACGATTGGAAAGGGTTCTCTGCTGTTTCCATTGCCTCGCTTGTTTGGTTTGGTCTTCTTGATGGGTTTACTTATTCTAGTTCTATCTTGGTGGAGACTTGGTCTTTTCTTGTCCAATATTGTTCCATCTTGTTGGGGGCTTTGTTTCGAGGGGCTTTAGGCTCAGGAATCCCTTACATTGATTCTCTCTATGCACTCTACTTATGCACATGCTTAACACATAAAGGATGACATTATTTCAAGTTGAACAACATCATTCAACCTTTCAAAGAAATGACATAAAATTCAACTAGAGAGTAAAAACAGAAAGAGAGTTAAATATAAAACACCTCATTTAATCTCCTTCTCCAATAACCTATCTGCCCTGAAATGGAGGTCTTGTTGTAGTAGAATTACTTATGTAATTTCCAGCAACATGCATTCTTCAATGTGGAAGAAAATGGAAGGCACACTTACACAGAAAAAATCAAACAATGAAAAGTGGGGAGAGCTACTCATTAAATAGAGTCCAGCACAAGATTTCCTTGCAATAAATTAATGATTTTGTTCCCTAGATCCATTAATCTCTCCAAGGAAAACAATAAAATACATTAGCAATTCCTAGATCCTTGTCTTCCTCCAAGGGATAATAATAAAATATCAAATTCCCCAACCTCCTTAACCAATCTTCATTAAAATAGAAATAGGTGGTTATGTATCCACTTCTTCTCCCAGAAAAATTAATAAAATTTGTAACTAATCACTAGGAATATTCTAGAGCCAAGCGCTTCTCTTCTTGGGTTCTTTTAATGGTTTAACTTTAAATGAAGTTCCAGCTGTCTAGGGCACTTCTCAACCTTAGCTAACAAACTCCTCAAGGATGCAAGCAACCTCGAAATAATTTCTTACTCAAACTCTGCCTTGATAAACCCAACAGACTGCTACTAAGCTGGGCGTTCCCTCAATCTGGGCTGATTTGACCAGATCTCATCATAAGACATGTAATTAATCCAACAATGTACGGAGCGCTTCTCTAACCAATTCCTTTAAGAGTTCAATACTTTAATGCTGGTCTGCTGACTGTGTCAAAGGGCTTCTTATACTATTAATCACTCCTCATAACATTGTCCTAGGAAACTTTCTTTAACTAAACATGTAATGAAAGCCAAACTAGTGGGAGCACTCTTCAAGGCATGCTTAAACTGCAGGGAATGATCAAATGGTCACGTGGCTTCTTTTCTAGCTGGGGCGTTCTTTGCACTACCTATTGACCATGTCAATCTGCTTGGATTCCACCCTCAAAATGTGCCAACAATTAATTACAACAACTCCCAAAACTTAGGGCTGTCTCAAAGCCTGTACAACCAACGAAACCTTACAGAATGGATCTTATGGAGGAGTGCAAAAAATGGTCCAAGCTGTTGTAAGTTTGTAACTAACTCAAAATGTGCACATTGGATACCTCTCTTATGTTGGGCGTTTGTTTAGAGTTTAGACTGTTCCTTTTTGACCATGTTGAGGGGAAGTGACAACTGTCCTATCCATGCATTACTCTTTTGACCATGTCTTGAAACAACATTAAGCAAATTAGGGAAGTGCTCTTTTGTATGAGGCCTCCATCATTTCCGAAAATTTATTCTTGGTTGTATTTATTGATTGCTTGTATACATCAGTGGTCAAACATTTTACAAACCAAAAGGAGGGTTTTTAAAATATTGTTACTTGACATATTTTTTTGTTCCTTTAACCAACTTCAATTCTGTTTACATCTTACTAGAAGCATTGTGTGAATGCAGTTATCACCCAATTCCCATGGTCTTTTCTAAGGCGAAGGATGTGCATGTATGGGACCCAGAGGGTCGCAAATACTTGGATTTCCTTTCTGCTTACTCTGCAGTTAATCAAGTAAGATTTTGCAGTGTTGTTCGTTTCCAATTTCTTCAGTGAGATACATTCACTATCCATCTTCAGGATATATAAACTTAATGAAATCACTGTTCTTTGAGTCTCTATATCCTGAATATGGGCAGCAGCGTTGATGCTACAAATGAAGATGTGGAGCTTATTCCAGAAATCACTCATAACCATTTTGCACTGTTTTAGTTTTGAGATCTGCATAAAAGGTGTCCATGAGTGATCTTCGTTTGAGAATCTAACATTGCCATATTTAGAAGTTGTCCTTCATAAAGAAGGTGATATTAATAACAAAATGTTTATTTTACAGGGACATTGCCATGAGAAGATTTTGAATGCATTAGCCCAACAAGCTCAGCAACTGACACTCAGCTCTAGAGCTTTCTACAATGACAAATTTCCTATCTTTGCACAGCATCTAACGAGCATATTTGGCTACGAAATGATGCTTCCGATGAATACAGGTGCTGAGGGTGTTGAAACAGCTTTGAAGTTGGCAAGGAAATGGGGATATGAGAAGAAACACATACCAAAGAATGAGGTACAACTTTAGAAGTGGATAGTTTAAACTTTAAAGGCTGAAAATATTTGAGTTTTCTGTTCCTAACTGTTTGGAGTGTCTCTATCACATTGCACTCTAAAATTGATACAAGGTAAAAGTAGACAGATAATTACTAGGTAAAAACACAACTTTTAGATTAATGCTTCATCCTTATTGTACAGAGTAATGATACACAGTAGATGGTGTACATCAAAAATATCTTAAATTCAAGCTCTCTCTTCTCTCAATCTGAGAAGCCTTTGAGATGGATGTTATTATATTTTCAAAATCCCCATCCTTTTAGCTATATTTCTGGTTTATATGGACAAGTATGGGTAGAACCAAAGGAAAGACACTTGGAAATGGTTTGGATGAAGTGACCTCTGAAGCGCACCCTCTAACTTTTTGCTAAACATGCTTGTGATTTTATATCTATCAAATTACAATATGTATATAAAAGCAAGCTGCAAAGAGAGAAAGCAGGTTGAGTGCAAAAAAACCATTTAACAGGTTAATCAGCTATACAATTATTTGCTTAAATTACAAAAAATCTACACAAGCCATAATTAAAGGAGTGCTTTGATAAACATAAGTATGCCTTGTGTTACCCCCCATTTTGCATGGGTGTTCGAACGCTTGTGGTTTTTATCACATTTCAGTGGGGTGGCAGGATGATCAAGCTATGGATGTCCTAGAATTTTATGCTTCAGGTTGTGATGCTCTAGTATGTGGATGGTCTATTATGTTGATCCTGAGGTGGCTGAGATTTTTCATGGACGAGAACAAGGTTCATCATTAAAATATTTGTTCTAAGCAGACCTTGAACATAAGACTTGAAATAGAAATTCTTCCAGATCAGATGTTTAAATCTGAGCAGGCTTTGCATATCCCCTGTAGCAGATTAAAAAACTGATCGATAGCATTGTTTTGAAGGCTATCTTTGGTACCTATTTCTGGCAGATATTTATGGGCAAGCCAGCAGTTTGGTGGCGGCTGTGGAAGGACCTTATCATCTAATCTGGGTACATTCTGAGAAATCTCCACAATGGTGTTGGACACAAAGGTCACGCGTAGAGGGGGGGTGAATCAGTGTGTAGGCAATTTTAAACCTTTTTTCAACTTCTATTAATTAGCTGAGTTCATCAATATATGTTGCTACCAATTACATCATCATTACATAAGCATCCATCAACTAATCGGCTATAAACAATAATCATATCATCAACTAGATCACTGAATCATAACAAGCAACACAACACAAGAAGACACAAGATTTGTATGGTAAACTTGTTTATGTATTGTTCATGGAAGACTACAATCTTCACGATTACAATCAGCACCAACTCATAAGAAGAGCACCAACTCTACATCCAAGACCCAGCCTGATATTTTTAGTTCCAACTGAGGATGGTTGAGGAATCCAACCCTCAGGTGCAAGACTTAGCTTGCCAGTCTGATGTCACTTTGTCACTGTCATCAACTGCCACTATCATCAACATCTGCTCATGTACTTCTGCTCATCAAATTGTCACATATTATAAATCTGCTGCACTTATCTTTGACTTGTGTTATGTCAAGTCAACTCAATCAATAACTCAATCAACCATTTGCTCACATGCTACTCATGAATCCTGTCCAACCATCTGCTATAAGATGTGTCATACATCATACTTCAGCAGAGATACACTTCACAATTCCTCAGGCATACCTGATATGCTTCCTGTGATTGCTTCAACCTCAAACACAAATGCAACTCAATCTTCAAGTCAATGCTGTCACTATTATCACATATCACTTGTCATGTCATTCTGCTGTAGGTGTCGCTGTCATCAAGCTCATGCTACTTTCAAGCCATCACTGTCATCAAGCTGCTGTACTGTCAATTATCATATCAATTGCTGTACAATCAATCACTATAGCATCAAGCAAGTCAACTTCATGTCTAGTCTGTAACTTGCCAAGTCATAAGTTACTGTTGAAACAACTCATCTGTTCCTGTCTTCTTTACTTTGTTAACTTCAGTAATGTCTC
Organism: Pseudotsuga menziesii; assembly: GCA_001517045.1. Lineage (NCBI taxonomy): Eukaryota > Viridiplantae > Streptophyta > Pinopsida > Pinales > Pinaceae > Pseudotsuga > Pseudotsuga menziesii. Next base: position 476,407 of record LPNX010080380.1, read on the forward strand.
GAGACAACTCTTCAATCCCAAGGTGTTCTATATATATATAAATCAACACATAATGCCAAATATTACCTTCAGATAGTTCTCTGGATCTCTAAATATCTGAGCCTTTTCAATAGAATTTGAACATTGTTTTAATCGAAATAAACATACCTCAAAGTTTCTTGATTCAAGCTTGTGACTTCACCTATATTCTGCACTATATCCAACACAAGGTTTGCCTACTGCTGTAGTAGCCAAAAAAAGGGATGAAACAGTCCCTCAATCTGCTTTAACTGTACCATTGAACAGTCCTTAGAATCTCAGCTTAGATCTGCCACAAAACTATCATCGAACTTTGTCAAAGATCTGCCACAAGATTATCCTCAGATCTGTTCCAAATCTGTCACAATAAATGTCTTTTAGCTGTAGCAAATACCCTTCAAACAGTCTCTTAACAGTCATAAAGTTATGGCTTTAGCAAGTTCAGACTTTAGTCTTCAACTGCTGTCACAGTCTTCACATGTAGATAACCCAAATCAGAATTAAAGATTAAGTCTTTATACTTCTCTATCTTTGGCTTGCAACTTTGGATGGCTTGAGAATTGGACAGGAGTTTAAGTTGCTTGCTTAAAGATTGTCTTCAAATTAACCTAGAACAATTTCACTGTGTTTTTACTGCGGCTGCCTCAGTATACCCGAAATTCCTCAGTTCAGAGCTGTGTTTTTCTCACTTTTCTGCATTTTTGAAGCAGAATATGCCCTGCTGTATATATATACATTTTTCTTAGTATTTTTAAGCCGATATACGATATGTATATTTTTTATTTATAATTTTTTTAATGTTGTTTTCGCTGAGCTGACTTAATGTATTTATCATTGACTTATTAAATAATCTGATGAGAGTTTATTTAGCAGGCCGACTTTGCAAAGAGCTTCCTTTAGGGTTACTTGACATCTTTGCATTTAAATATTTTTAATTTCTTCTTCAAGAATCTATCAAAAACATAGGGGTGTTTTATTTCTTTGTTTTGGCTTCTTCCACACATTTAGGGGCACATTAATTCTTTTAGGAGCTGCCTTATTTTAGGGATTGTTCCATACTTGGAAATGGCATCATTGATATGTATTGTCTTCAGGAACTGTTAAGCACAATCAATGGGCTTCAAACTATCATGTCTACATTTAACCACCATGCAAGTTTTGTGTGCTCATACATGTGGACTTCAACAATATGACTACCAAAGCCTTCATCAAGCTTGTGGGTATGAGTGCAAGAGTACCATACACACTTCAAGGGCTCGATAATATGTCAAGAGCTTCATTATGTCAATCAAAACTTCTTCAACCAACTTGTGGGCTTGAGGACCAAGTTATGGGTCCAAGCACTTCTTTAATGCTTCATAAGTGCTTCAATGTTTTCTTCAACTTACCAAGGGCATGTTGTCCATGGGTTCCACCTCCATGATCACAAAGATACAACCACTTAAGCCATCTAATCACGAAGAGGACCATATATCATCAACAACCTCCATCAAGCTTGAAGACCAACAAGTAGGGGCTCCAAATACTTGAAGGGAATCTTCAAGGGTAAAAGGGCATCAAGGTGCAAGCAGTGGGCTCCAATAACAGCAAGTGGCACACACCAGGTGTGTGGGCTTCATGACCCCATCAAGTCATGACCTCATCAACAAATGACCACAGAATGGGTCATTTGTTCCATTGTGTGCTACAAGGCGCACACCATCAGTGAATGGGCTCCAAAGCCCAGGATACCACAACAGGGGCATGTCCAATCAATCAACTATCAATCCTATCATCCAACTGGCCATTGTATATTTTTAAAGGGTGATCAAACTCATACCAAACCTGTGTGAGTGTCCATGATCCAGTCCATATATGTTTGTCAAGCTTGTCCACTGTAGGGGACCTTGGTGGCATCAATGACAACCTGAGGGGCCACTGCAAGTCCTATGTTGGCATCAATGATAACTTAATAAACAAATTCCTGAAAGGGTCCTTTCTGTTTGTCAAAACTAGCGATCACGTTGTTAGAGTTACAGAGGTCAATTTTCAAAGGGTCATCCCTTTTGCAGCCAATAAAAGAATATTTTGCAAGCCTGTAGCCCTCCCCAAAATCGGTGGTCACAATATGTAGGCTCAGAGTGACATTTCCTACTTCAAAGAAGCGGGGCAGGCGATACTTGATGGGAATCAACCCTAGGTGAGGCGCCTTGAAGGACAAAGTTAGCACGTTCTAAATCAAGCTTGAGACTAATTATAGCCTTCCAAATCAGCGAGAGACAGATTGATAAGAGATGATGATGGCCTATTTTAGTCCAATTTTGTGTACTATTTGTCAGTAGATAGAGGATCCCCATCTGAGGACAAACTCAAAAGTCCCTTTTTCATACTTATCAGTTCTGTATTCAGCTCAAGGGAAAATGCGACAACATGAACTCGCCTTGACACTTTATGCACATAAGCTTCATGAGCCTCAGCTTGCTCTTCGTTGTTTTGGCCGTATCTATCGTGGTGCCACCTCAGTCATGAATGGTAAGATGACAAGTAGTCCAGGGACTAATCAATTACATCAACCAGACCAGAGAGCATCTCTCAATATCTATCTCACACTCTTGCAAGTATATCTCAATCCGAAGAAATCAACAATGGGATTTGATTGAGCTATTGCTACTCTTACTTCATTCCTAGGACCAATAACCCATAAAATTTGTTTTGCACATAAAGTAATTGAAGGTCTTGAAGATCCTATTCAAAGTCTTAGTATGTAATGTCCCCATTTTTGGATTTCCTTGCTCGGCAAGAGGAGATGGCATCGAGGGTTTGTGTCAGCCTAATCCGAGGAGATTCATTAATTTTAATCAACAATGGAATTTGATTGAGCTATTGCTACTCTTACTTCATTCCTAGGACCCACTAACCCATAAAATTTGTTTTGCACATAAAGTAATTGAAGGTTTTCAAGATTCTATTCAAAGTCTTAGTATGTAATGTCCCCATTTTTGGATTTCCTTGCTTGACAAGAGGAGATGGCATCGAGGGTTTGCGTCAGCGTAATCCAAGGAGATTCATTAATTTTATTGTCACCAACTCATAAAGTGACTATTGAAAAAGTCAGTTTATTAAAAGAAGGTCATGAGCATTTTAGATGGTATTGGGTGGTGCATGGTATTGCCCATGGTTTCGAGCTTCGGTGAAAGAACAAAGGAAAGGCAATACCTCGCCTGGACATTATGTTGATTTGATTTGATCTCTTGGAGACGTGTCTGGTGAACCAGAGTTTTCATTGGGGTTTGGAAGAACCCCTCCATTCTTGTTTGGTTTCGGTGGTGAAATATCCATCCTAGCTAAACCATTGGGGAAATCCATCCAGGGATTCCATTGAGCTTCATTTTGCATTTTTGTCTTCAGATTTGGACCGGGTGTTTTCTTGTGGGGAAATGATTTCATCTTCATTGAACAGTGGGTTGAGGAAATCATGATCTGATCTTGAAGGAAGAACAAACTTCTTTGATGAAGCCTCGAACCAGTGAGGGTTGTGGCATTTTGGCATTCATTGGAGAGGCCAATCCTCTATCTTGTAGAGTATTTGGGCTTGGTGATGAATTGGGGATTTCTCACATAGTAGGTTGAATTCATCATAGCTGTGGAGGCCATGAGAACCGCGATTTTCTGGGCACTTATGGAAGAGCCAAACACTCTTTGTGATGGCGAGTAGAGTGAAGGAGCCAAACCTCACTCTTTTGATTTGTGTAGGAAGAATCGAAGGGCACAAGAGGGCAGTCCCTTTTGACTGATCCGAGGTAGCATTAGAGAAGCCGAGCATTTGTAGCTGCTGGACATATCTTTTGGAGAGAGGCCGATTGTCTTTTGTGGAGGGTCGCATCTATTAGTGGCATTTAGAGGGGTTTTGGAAGGGGTCAACCCCATCCTGGTTTGTTGGCATAATTGAAAAGGGAAAATCTATGTTGAGGAAGGGCGCATACCCTTTGGAGAGAGACCACGATCATAGGGAAGAGCTGAGCCATATGTTCAGAAGAGGGGTCGAACAAGGGAGATGGCCGTGAAGCTTTTATGGTGAGATCCATGACCCTTGTGAAGTGCTTAATAGGTCTGTGAAGGGAGCAAAAGTTTGAGGAGGACTATGAGCCTTAGAGAAGGCAAACTTTCCATGAGAATCGAGAGTTATCACTTGATTTGATATCTGGGGTCCAGAAGAGTTATTGGAAGCAAATTGGCATCATTTCCAGGTTTCATGTTTATTATGTGTGTTCTCAACTGCTATAGCAACCATTAGATTAGTGTGTTACCATCTCTATCTATTCACACTAAAGATGCTAATATTATTTCCCCCATCTCATGTGTATATTGGTTAATTGCAAGACAGTTGACGAAATGTTTGATTAGAATACAAAATTGTTTTTGGAAAGTTATAAATCAATTGCAAATTGTTTGAAGTAATTACATAATTACATTTTAACATTTGTGTATAGTTGCATTGGGGATACTAGAGTGGTATCAGAGCTAGTTTTCCTGCTAGCCTGAGGGGAAAATTAGTAAGGAGCTACCACAATGATGACAAAAAAGATGGAGGTAGATCTATACATGCTTCAAGATTAGGAATATCTATCGATTGTTGCAAAGCCAAGTACAAAAGCTGGCCAAAGTGGGACAAGGATTATCTTATAAGCATAAGGCAAAAAGATAAGCATGAAGAATAGGAGAAGAAGTAGGCATCTAGCTATATTGAGGATTTGTGCAGAAAGGAAGACTAAACAATAGCATATGAAGACAATGACATCCGTATAATGGGTGGGCATACTTATGATGCAGGGTCCAAATCAACAGAAGATGAAGATGTAGGAACTTGTCCTTCTTATGATGACTATAGGGATATGGAGGAGCCAACTTATTTCCTAATGTATGATGCCGATGATGAGATGGATTCCACACCTCATCCTATTTTTGACGTGTATGATGATGCATGCATGATTGTACCTAGATTTGATGGAGGTTGGGAGCTATGTGTAAAGGAAGACATCACAGGGGGTTGGTGGATGAAAACTTGAATGAGGATGATAGTCCTCATGAGTTCCATCACTACATAGTGTTGACTAGTGAGGCAGTTGATTCTTCGTGTGACAGCCCACACCTTGCTAATGAGATGACATTACGTGATTTTGAGAGCCCACTATTGGTCACAAATGAGCGGTTGTGTAGGTATTGACGAGAACAAATGGTGTTCATAAGTTTATGAAGACCTTATGTGGAAGACCTTGTTGGAGGAGAGGCACAAGGGGGTTGCAGAAGGAGTCACTAGGATCCAATTGTGTATCATCAAAGAATCTTTAGAACAGCCGAAGTTAGATTACTTGCAGTTATTCATGGATAGGGACCTTGCTCTTAATTTTGTTGAAGAGAAGGTGAGGAAGGTTGAGGAGCTTGGTTGCCAGCTAATTTTGGTAAATTCATCACCGTTGATAGTAGTGGAGACTCCATCATCTTTAGAAACCGAGACACATGGGGGTGCGAGTGGCATTCATGGTTTGAGGGATGAGCCTCACATGACGATTTTGCATGAGGAGCATATAAAGTTACAGGTGCTTGGGGAGGGTTTGGACCATGTACATGTTTTGCATTATGAGGATCATGAGCTGCCTATGTAGGAGAGAGGCTTAGCCACAGAGGAGGTAGTTAAGCACATTCTGGGTGTACTAGTCAACACGGGAGTATATGCATCCAGTGATTGGGTGGACAGGTATATGACAGATAGGGAGACACACTGGGATACAGGCTTTAGTTGACATCGATAGAGTGTTGGCTACGGTAACACATACATGATACCCAATGACAGGATTTTCCAGTTACATGCAACAATATACAGGGAAGGTACATAGACACATGATGGTGTACAATGGAGCTTTGGAGTGTTTCTTCTAGGGATACTTTTCCTGCCTTTCACACACGTGGTGGGGAACATGGCAGAAATCTTCAAGCCACTCGGTGTGTCCTTGGGGGAAAGTCTCGAGTCAAGGTTGTCACCTTGTTCTTGACTCCTCCGTTTAGGCCAACTCCTAATTGAAGCCAAGGGGGGTAGACCCTATTAGTTTCTAAGGCTGTTAAGGCTTAGTGTGATGATTTATGACTGAGTAAGTTATTTAGGAGTTTTGATAAAAAAAATTTGAAACAAGATATTGCACAATATATGTAAGCTCAACAACATATAAATTATCTCAATGCATGATAAATAAATAAATAAACCAAATTGATTGTATAATATAAATAAAATATCGGTGCCAATAATGGAGTCATAATAAGAAGATGCTGTTGTAGTGTTGAGAAATGTGTTGCAAATGCTCTTGGTCAGTTTTAGATTAAATGTGGATAATGCGTGAATTAGATTAGGGGGAAAGGGAACTCCAAATATACCTGACGTTACGCGGAGTATGTCCTGTTGCCGCCTAATTAACACTTTAAGGAACAGGAAAGTCACAACCTGCTATGTGTGTCCTTGGGGGCAAGCGAGAGCTGGGGGCCACTGTCACCACAGTCCACAACTCCTCCGTTTAGGCAAGATCCCAACAGAGCCAAGGGGGGGAAGTCCCTACGGAAGACTAAGTTCCAGATTTATTAACTATTAGTTAAAGGGATCTTTTATTAAGATTGTGAAGCTAAGACTTTATACTATCTAAGGAATGACAAGCATCATGCAAATGCAAAGATTTCCTTTTAATGACAAGCAGACCTTGAGATAAATGAAGACTAGTGCCTATTAACAAATGGAGTCCAAGGATAAATTACAACTTTGCAAATGAAATTGAAATCTAAGTTAATTAACCCATAGTTTAGGTGTTATCCCAATCAAAACAGGTTACAATATGGACAAATGAATACTATGAACAATATGAACAATAATGAGTGAACAGTTAAGCAGTATCCACAGTTGTATCAGATGTTATGAACAGATTGCATAAATGAAACAATTATTAAGCTATTACCCAAAAATGTTGAAACGAAATGAATCAACTGTGTTACACAAGATCTACAGATTACTAAACAAAGTGATTACTGAATCAAATAAATTAAAGATGCCACCAGAAGAGCTTGCGAAACTGAAAGGAAATACTTGTAACTGAAAAGTGAAAAGCTTGCAGTGAAATAAAATGTGAAAGTAATTCCAGTGAAAACCTTGAACAGCAAGGCAAAGATAAATAGCAGTGACCTGTGTTTGTAGGACGTTTTGCAATGTCTCTTGTAAATTTTAATAAATTTTATCAGAGTTTTTCCTCTTGAAGTTTAGTTTTCGAACCGGTGGTGTGACTACCTCAATCTAGTACTTCTCAAGTCAAAGAGGGAATGCTAGTGCGCTCAACAAAGTGGGAGCAAAGCCCACCCGTAGCTCCCAGGTCAAACCCCAATGGCCCGGTGCTTAACAAGGAGGACGTAGAACGCCTAGAGACCCCCCACGCTCTTCTACCCCAAGTCGCCTCCGAGTCACTGTTTTTAATCAACAGGAAAAACAGCTAGATGGATGCCTATTAAACTAAGACTCCTCTATCCCCTGTCGTATCTCGTGAGTACCCCGAAGGGTGATAACCGAGTAGAGGAACAGGGGCTAGTGAAGTTGTTGTTGGTTAATTTTAAGGGTAAATTTTAATCTTGGTGATTAGCATGCAAGGTTAATTTTAAACTATCAACAACATCAACCAAGCGGTATCCCTTATGGGAGGTGCTGGTACTTGATCTTGGACTGAAAAATAAAGTGTGTTTGTAACAAAAAAAAATGTTGTTTTAATTAAACTAAGCCCCCACTTCTTCTGCTTTTCATACCCAACTTGAAGTCCCTAAAGGGAGATGACAAGTGGATAGAGGATACACCGGATAGGTGGGTTGTATGATTACCCCTTTAACAGAAAATAAAACTTGAAAGGAAAATACAACTAGCTAAAACAATAAACTAACCTCACAACAATCTCTGTAACAGAGATGGTGGTCTGTCGCAGAGATGGTCGGTGAACAGAAAAAATAAAACTAATGATCTTAACCACACAACAATCTCTGTAACAGAGATGGTGGTCTGTCACAGAGATAGGTGGGTAAACAGAAAAATAACTTGCAATAAAATAAATCTAAGCAGCTATCTCTACACTACTCATATATAGATTTACAGCAGAGAATACCCCAAAGAGAACTTCTCATTTGGGGTTTACAATGTTATAGAAGAGAGAGAAGAAGTGTAGTTTAGGGCCTCTTTTGGACCAAATTTTTCTGGGCAATTTAGGGCAGCATAACCCCCTCTTTTTGTGTATAAACCTGCAAAAAACCAGCAACTTTACTTGCTGGAAATTACTGCAGAAAATTAAAACAGAAAGTTAGCATAAACTAGTGTAAAACCCGGAAAATTTACAGCAAAATCTGAACTTTAAAACATGGAAAAACTGAAATTTTAATGGTTAAAAAAGAACATTTTTAGGTTGAAAATGACTTATAAACAGCAGATTTAAAACCTTATACTAATATATATTGGGTGAGAGCCCTAAAACAAGGGTTATATTCACTATACAGTGAATAAAACCCAGTTTCAGGAAGGAAAAAGAAAAATAGCCGAAAATGAAATTTTGAAAAAAGAAACCCTTGGGGGATGTCCTTGGCTTGGAAAACCTGTAAATAAACTTATGAAAGAGCTGCAAAATGTAAGCAAAGAGGTGAGTACCCAATAAATCTACCAAAATACTTTGATAAATCTTATTAAATCACTCACAAATGGAAGCATAAATACTTCTACTTACAAATCCCTCCACAAAATACTTTGTGGAGAGCTATCTAAGCTAATACAAATGCAAATCAAATAAGTACATATGCAAGTTACCTCACCAAAAGATGCATAAAAGGTAGAATGACGGCACAATATCCCTCCAAAGCTTTCTTCTATTATAGCCCAACTAGGGCAAGATTCAATACAAAAAAATAGCAAGAGGCTTGGGCCCAATGCTTGAGAGAATATGAGAAGAGAATAAGGAAAGATTTCAGCAGCATAACAATAGCATGAGAGAAGTTCCGAAATGAGGGAGTGAGACCCTCATTATATAGTTGAGGAGCAACCCCAACCCCTTAAAGATCAATGGCCAATATTAGATCTAGATCTAGATCTAGATTAGATCTCCACCACTAGATCTAGGTTTGTTGACTTTGCAAGCCATCCACCAATCATAAGCAAGGGTGCCTTTTCAAATCAATGGTCAAAAAGATAGATCCATGTCACAATAAAGCTTAACCCTTAGATCTAGGGTTTCCATGACTCAAATGGTGCCCCTTTTGACTCAAATTTTAATTTTTTTATCTTTTATTTTTAAAATTTCTATCTTTTTATTCTTTTATTTTTTATCTTTTATTTTAAATCTTTTTTATCTTTTATTTTTTATTTTTATCTTTTTTATTTTTTAATCTTTAAATCTTATTTTCAAGTTTTAATCTTATATTTTTTATTTTTATCTTTTTATTTTTAATTTTTTAATATTTTTAATTTTTGATCTTTAATTTTTAATTTTATCTTTAATTTTTATTTTTTATCTTTTATTAAGACAAGAGGGACGCCCCACTTAAGAGATCTTCAGACATTTATTTTGACCATGGGGGGTTTATTTAAATGAAATTTTGGCTATGCTTAGCCACCCCCAAAACTTAATTACCATGGCCTTATTTGATTTTTTCCTTCAAAATCAAATAATTAAATTTTTCACCATAGGAAATTAAATTAACTTCCTAGGAAAAGAAAACCTTGTCTTAACTAAAATTGGTCTAACTTCTTAACCCCTTGCTAAAATGACATGAGACTTGAACCAATGGCTTAGGGGGTGTCATAGCATTTTCATTTGCATTCATAGCCCCTATTACAAAATGCCAAGGTTCAAGAGATTACATTATTACATCAAAACTTAATTAATTAACCACCAAAAGGTAAAGTTAATTAATTAGGAAAGAATCAAAATAGAAATTAAAATCCTAACGAAATTCCGCAAGACTACAAGATATGGTTAGCATGGTCATGGACAACAACTTGAAACCTTAGCCACCTCATGGGCTTGATTATCAGAACGCCAATTCACCACTTTGGAGGATTTGTGAGTGAAAAACCCAACCAATTAAAATTGTTAATTAACAAAATTAACTGGAAGGGGAAAAAACACTCGGTGAAGAGGACTTCTCTGATAATAAAGTCCATGGTGACATCCTTAGAGGAATGACCCATGATGACATATAAAGTTACATTAATTATCCCACGCAGGGGAGCGGACATTTCGTGTACAAAAGGGGCATAATTGCCCTGCTGAATGAAAAGGGCATAATTGCCCTGCTGAATGAAAAATCTTCAGAATTTTTCCATGGTACAAACTGCACATAATGTACATCTTCAATGTACATGAGGTTGCCACCTAGTTGAAATAGGTGGGCAACGTGTCCAAAACCCTTATCCGATGTGGTTCCACGCGAAGATATGTGGGTTGGATCGGGGTCTTTGGGATGTGTCCAACACTACAACCAACAAGAGTGTATCTTGACGGTATCTCGAGGTCACTATCCAGTTGTTTGCACTTCCTCTGTGAACTTTTCCTGCAACGGATTAATTCGAGGTGGTGGATTTTCACCTTGGGAGGTTAATTTAAATGTGAATCTATATTAACTATCCACCCTCGTTGCTTTTGATGCAGCCAAATGGTCGGTCGAACCGCAGTGGTGTAGAGCATACACAACGGAGCCTTGGTGAATTTTAAAGATTTTAAGGACCGTGTTTGCTTGTTAGAAAGGAAAAAATACCTCCAAGATTCTCTTTCGGTTCAAGTGAACCTCAATCGGGAAAGCAAGGATGGGTGAATTTTAAGACGAGAAGCCAAAAATTACACAAGGAACTAAATAATCGAGAGTTTTCTAATTAAGCCTACCGCGCATCTCTTTCCCCTTTTGGGTAACTGGGGAAGTCGTGGCGTAGTATTTGTATTACTTCTGATCAGATAAAGATATAACAAATGTATTGATCAAAGTATACTATGCAAAAAGAAACTAAACTAAAAAGGCAAAACACGAAAAACGACACCGACAAAGATCCCCCCTAGGGGGGATGGGGAGTGGGATTTGAAGAGCCTACTCAAATATTTTATTACGATTGGTTACAATGCCTGTTAGGAAAGGCCACTTGGTTCTTATAGAAACCGAACCCAAGGGCTTACAAAATTTTGAAAAAAAAGTTATGGAAGTAGGGGAAACTCCTGGGAAGCTTTGGATGGCCCAAAATTCAATTTTTGGGCAGCGTTTTTTTCTCTTTTTTCATAGACCTGCTAAAAACCAGCAAGCTTTAATCAGTGAAATGTGACCAAAAACACTTTGAAAGTGTCTTTCTACAACACAAAAAAAATGTAAAAAAAAAACTAAGTTAAAACTATGATAAAAGATGCAAACAAAAACCAAGGAAAGCAAGATTTCCTTGGGATCTTTGCTTGATTTTTGGGACGCCAATAAGATTGTGCACTTAGATGCAAGATTCAACTTTTAAATGATCAAAGAAAATGCCTTCTAAACAAGATTAAGATCTACTTTAAAGCAATCTTGCATGGAAGTAAACTTTCTTAAACTAGATCTACCTAGAATGCTTGTGAAACTTTGAAAATTGAGATCTATATTTTTAAAATGCTTATGGATGAGATCTAATAAATAATTTTGATCTATAATAACTTAGATACTCATAAACAAGCACGGTAACCAAAGAGAATTTGATTTAAAAAAAAAGAGGAAGAGGAGTGAAGACTGGTTTGTTGCTGGAATGAATTAGCCAAAAGAGGCCCTTTTGTGGAGTGCCGAGGGACAATGTCTTGAGTTTGTTGGAAAAGGAATGGCGTCAATTTTGATCCACACTTCTTCCATTCATAGCAATCTGAAACTAGATCACAAATCTTGCACACACCTTGTCAGACCTGGATATATATGAAAAAAGAATGAAAACAACATGCAAATAATCTTATCTAGACATGTATAATTTGGATCTTTGAACATATATGATATGAGCAAAAAGAAAACAAGTAATCTTGCTAATTTATACTCCTACTGATTCAACTGAATCTTTCAAAGCCAATACACAAAGGAGGCAAGAAGAGAGAAAGAGTACATGTCACCACATTTACAACATGACACTGGTAATCCACACAGAGGCACTACACACTATAGCCTCGAAAGCTTCTTTATTCTCAAAAAATGAATGAATATTACAGTATTACAATAGACACCAGCTCTCAATCCAACTCTAACTAGTTTGAATGAGGATGCATGCTTTATTTATAGCTGAAGAAGCCCATAAGGGGCGCATCCACAACTGAAGAGAGAGTTGAGTTCGCTTGAGTTAATAGAGGGATGTCTTGAGTAGAGTGGAATTGTCACTAAGGAGGAGGCGTCGCCGACCTCACAATAGAGTGGAGTGGTCACTAAGGAGGAGGCACCACCTCCCATGAGGTCGCTGGCCTCACTCCAACCACTCGCCTCCTCCATGAAGCACCAATGCAACTAGCCATGCGCGTCATGGAGATGGCGTCATCCCTCAGCCACTTCATTGGTATCCTCCAAAAATTTAGCCAAAGTTTGACGCCTTGTTATATGGAAGAAGTCGTTTAATATTAGGGGCCCAATTGCCAACTCACATGGGCCATGCCAATTCAAGAGAGGGAGTCAAACTACTCACGTGTGAGTTTACTCTAGCTTCATGTGGGTTGGCAAAACAATACTAAACTTAAACCCATACATCAAAACTAAGTTGCCTCTCAACCTTTGGAATGATGTCGATTTGACTTTGACTTAAAGAATATGACTTTAGCATGCCCCCACTCACTTTTGGAAAGTGCCATTTTGTCGCATCTTTAGCATTTATCGACCATTTTGTAGCTCCTCTAGAGAAATAATGCTTTACGAGATGATTTAGCTGCCCGAAACCCATGGAAAGTGGCCTTTGGGGTAAAGAGGATGCTCTGAGTGTGAAAATGAGCATCCCCATGCCAAAAACAGACTCCAAACCCATCTTTTATTACATTTTGAAGTTTTTCAATTAAACCATTAAAAATGGCCTAATTTTACGGGACCAATGGTGTCTTGTCCCCCAATTTTACGGGACCAATGGTGAATGCCTCCTATGGTGTCTTGTCCCCCAAAACCTTGTGAAGACACATATTTTGGATGTAGATTGTTGTGTTGCATGCTTCTCCTCATAGAAACATTGATGATTCTTGGGCATGTATCATGGCCTTAGCAACCCATATGATGGATTGGTTCTTCTGCTTTGCAACCTCGTTTTACTGTGGGTTTTATGGAACAATAAACTCCCTCTTGATTGCTGCATTCTTGCACAGGCCATCGAAATCATTGGAGGTATTCTCATCCTCATTGTGCAATCTCAAAACCTTGATCTTATTCTTTGTATGCTTCTCCACAAGAGCCTTGAACCCCTAAAACTTGATGAAGACTTCATCCTTGTTCTTCAATAAGTATATCCATGTTTTGCGCAAGAAGTCATCAATGAAGGAAACATAGTACATGGTTCATGTGATTGATGGTACTGGCATTAGTTGACATACATTTGAATGCACTAGATCTAGAACCCTCTTAAATATGTGTTCACTTCTTGGGGAAGCAGTATTGGCATGCTTTGCCAAGCACGCACCCTTTGCATACTCTCTGTTGCTCCATGTTGAACTCTTGAAGACTTGTCACGATCTCCCTCAAAATAGGTAGCGCTTGTGATATAAATGCCTGTTGCTGCCTGCAACAGATCCCCATTTTGAATCATCAAAATAGGGGCCCCCATTGACTAGTTTTTCTAGCCATTCCTTACTTAGGGCAGATATCAAGTTGTAAGTTCTTTGTTATTTTGTGTGGATTGAATAAGTTTCTTAAGTAAGCCTTGTTTTTTTGGATTTTTCGGTTTTCGGGACCTTGTTATATATTTTCAAACCTTTTATAAAGTTTTCGATTCCCCGTTTTCCAATTTCGGAAGCGGAAATCCCTTTTTTGGAGGTATGTTGAAGTCTGTTTTCCGATTTCCGATTTCCGACATTTTGGATTCTGGAAATCTTAAGTTTTCTAATAAGGAGCACTCTATTCCCCGATTTCCTATTTCCTATTTCCGATTTTTGATTTCCGATTTTTGGGTATCGAAAACCAAAAATTCCAGTTTTTGTTAAAGTTATTTGGTGTATTCTCGATTTCTGATTTCTGACATTTCGGATATTAGAAATCTTATATTTTCAAATAAAGAACAGTCCATCTTCTGATTTTCGATTTCCTATTTTAGGGTGTCGGAAACCAGAAACTCGGGTTTTTGTTGAAGTGATTTGTTGTTTTCCCGATTTTCGATATTTCGGATCCCGGATATCGGAAACATCGTTTTTGATTTATGATACTGTTCATCTTTTTGACTTCCGACTTTTTCTTTCCTATATCGGAAACTGGAGATCCCACATGTGTTTTGACTGAATGATCGTTTCTTGATTTGCGATTCCCGATTTTCGGAAATTGGAAGTCATAAACCATGAAAATTGAACCTTGTCAAATCCTATGTCCTATTCCATTGCCTCGATCTCAGCCGTCCATGCATACGAAATCTACGGCCCAGATTCTTTTGGCTGTTTGGTCTTGGGTTTTTAAAGTTCAAAGTTACTAATGCTTTTTACCATTTTTCCCGTGCTTTTTCACTGTGCTCAGGGTTTTTACTGTGCATTTTCTCTGTGTCCCAGCGCACGGACTTGCGGTCTTCTGAGCATTTTCACTGGTAAGTTTTCACTTCCTGACCGTTTTTTCTGTTGTAATTGAACTCACGTCATTATCAAACATGGTGGCCAAGATCCAATTAGAGAAGGCATCCACCACATCCAGGAACGCCAGGTCAAAAACGGCGCTCTTCAAGAGCAGAAGAAAAAAGACTCCAATGCCGGTATGTTTACTGACACTAGTTGGTGCGTGTCTGATACCTCATATCTGGACTGGTCCAGGATTTACTCTTTCTTCGACAATGACGATTTCTCCTCTGTCACCCATGACCAACCTGCTTATTTTCAGATTCATAGTTCCTAGCTCCACTGCATTGCTGCCAGACCTCCATTCATGTCCTACACAAACCCCATCAAGTGGGCATTGGACCATGTTGACCCTAAGGGGTGCTTGTTTCATGACACATATAATATCCCTATTGTTTCGTTTTGGCGTGAGGTATTTGCTAGGGCTTATGCTCTAGGACCTTCCAAACAACTTCTCTCGTCAAAATTTTTCGACGAAACTCTCTCAAAGTTCAATTACGAAGAAGTAGTCAAGTCTTGGTTGGAAGACCCAGCATTGGTTATTCCTGCTTCACTTTTGGCGTATCCATTTCCTGGTTCAGAGAGCCTTATTCCTTGTTGGCAGCCATGTTTTGTCGATTATATGGGTTACCAAACTGTTCCTCGTTCAGAGCACAATGGGTTCCTATGGCGCACCATATTTTGCTCATTGGTGATTCTTTCAATTGGGCGCAAAATTTGTCCTGCAATTTGCGAGACGAAATTGAGAAGTACCAGAAAACCCCGGCCAACCGAAAGCTGTCTTTCTATATGTGAGGGTTCATGATGGATGCATTCTGCGTGTCTTCTTTTTTCCTGTCTCTAAATTGGTTTTAGGACGAGAAATCGCCACTCGTACATATGTATTGCTTCGATATGTGGGAAGATAACTTCATCCCACGGGTTTATGAGCTGTGTGACCTATTTTCTTGGTTCAATGTAGTTCAAAATTTTCAATACTGATGCTCCTACGTTCTCTGAAGGTGCTAGTGCACTAATTTCATTATATGGCGACTGGTACGTAGGAGAATATTTCTCTTATATAAGGATTTGGGGCAGCAATACAATCCACCTGCTTCCCAGGATAGTTCCTGATCGCATGGTGCTGCAAGAATTTGCTTATCAGACTGTCATCGATGGGGTTTTTCCCCAAGTTGACAAAGCATAAGAAAAGGGCTTGGCCCAAATTTCCTATATCTCTTGACTCTCTTGTGTTACAGGACCCCACCCATGCTTCCCTACTGGGTAAGGAAATTTCTGTTATGAATTTGGGGGAGGCATCCAAGAGAATGCACGACCTAATGGCTTATTTGTCGAACCTCTTTGCACATGAACACATTAAATTTCATTATGTGCATGAAAGTGATCGTGATGATTCCATGTTCTGAGCAGCTATAGACTTTCAATAAGCAATGAATAAAATCGCTGATCCGGATACCAAGTCCCATCTACACAAGTACCACAAGGATCTAAAGGTAAGAATTCTCCGTGAAAGGCAAGTTAAATTCGAGATAAAGCAAAATCTTCAGAAGGAACAAACAAAAAAGGAGGCAAGAGAACATAAAGCAAGTTCTGCTGCTACCCTTGTTGCTCTACCCAAGGACAATGGTAAAGGTGTTCTTGAAGGCCCATCCAGTCCTCGTCTTACTACAATGGAAGATACACTACAGAAAGGGGCAGAACTCAAGAGAAATCTTGAATTAATCAGCTCCCAACTGCATACCCATACAGAGATGGCTGAAACCCAACCTAAAAACAAAAGGTTCAAGCGAGCTCAGAGCAGACTCAATTGCAGGAAGAGCCTGCAAAAGAGAAATCGATGCCTTCGCCCCCTCTTGTTAAACAAGAGCAAGCCCTTGTACAGGATCCTCTTGCACCAAAGGGAGTTTCTTTATCTTCAGCTCAGATCGAGATTCATGATGTGCATAGTGATCTAGACGTGGAAGAAGACCCTGCTACTAACCGAGAAGCTGTTATGACTACCCTTTTGTCATCCATTCCTAATATCCAAGGTTTTCCCAGTATGTTAGGTTCATCCTCTTCCCAACAATGCTATTCCAAGATAAATTTCTCACCAATTATGGGAGCTACTACTAGTATTCCCACAATTTCAGTTGACTCACCTATTCATACTTCTCCTCCTCCCCTTTCACCACCTCACCCTATCACAGTGTCCCCAATTCCCCAACTTTCTCAAGAGGACATTCCTTCTGCCTCTATGACTCTTCCTCACAAAGAAGTTTTTCCTATATCCGATTCTTTTACATCCCTTGCTTTCACCTCTCCTTCTGCTCCTATGAATATCCCTCTCCTCATCATAGACATTCCCTTAAACCAAACCCAAACTGATACCCTGGTTACCATCCACCACCAAACCACTTCATCATCAGAAGTGATGGCAGATTTTGGAGAGGATGTAGTGGTATCAATGGGAAAATACTATTGGAGCAAAAAGGACAAAGTTGTGGTAAAGAGGGGAGCAAAGAGAGCCAGAGAAAGTTTTGCCAAACAGGGGCCTGCTCATAATCAGGTTATTTGGAAGTCAGATACCATTAACGTTCAACAAGGAGCATTGGACATAGTAGTTGCCATGGGAGTTTTTACAGGTGCAAATTTTGACTCGGTTTCATAACTTAGTTTGGTTCTTGGGGAGAAAGAAAAGGAACTACAGAAAGCCAAACTGGACTTGGCAGCAGCAGAGCATAAACATGAACAAGAAATGACCAGCTAAAGCAAAAACATGAAGAAACAGTTCAACAGTGGCAGGAGAAAGTTGAACAACTTTAGCTACAACTTGGGAACGCGGATGTTCTAAATCAGAAGCAAGCAGAACAAATTGTCCTCATTAATAAATAGCTGAATGATGCCCAGCTAGCCTCAAAAGCCTTGTCCTTTCTAGGTTTGACGCCAAAAGAACTCAAACAGGTACTCTGTAGAGTGCATCAAGATTTCCGACAAGCCATGGTAGATCTGTACACTTGTTTCGATGAGATGTAAGGGTTGTATGAAGAGTTTGATAAGCACTCTGAAACCCTCGAAACTCACCATGATCCCCTGAGAACAACTTATACGGCTTTTGAACAGGGGACAGGATGGCAGAAGCATATTAAAGAGAAACCACATGATATGCCAATCTTGGACAATCTGCAGGCTAAAACCACTGAGGTTGCTATTGAGACATGGGAAGATATCTGCGACTCAGTGGAGACTCTAATCAATGAAGGACAGAAGGCTTGCGAGCAAAGATGGTCAGATGTTGAACCTTTGCTAACCTATTTGGACTTGCCTCTTTTGGAGCCTATTAGTCAGGCATCTGCGCCTAAGATTCCACTGGAACAAGTGGAAAAACGTTTTGATGATGACAAGGAACTAATCCAGCAAATGAGTTAGCTCACGGTACCAAAAATCAGGAGATGGATTGAGGTTCCTCATGCTTCGGTAGCTCGAATACAGGTGTTCATCAAAGAATGGAGGAAATTTAAAATGAGGGAGATTTCCTCCCAAATTTGTAAAACTGAAATTCAATTAAGGCATGCCCATTTCAAGGAGATCGATGAACTTATGGACCTATATGCCAAGTGGTGTTTCGCCCTTGGCCAATCCTAAAAACTGTTTGATTTTGTAATCCCACGTTTTGGGAATTTTTCCTTTCTTGTAAAATCTATAATCTTTTTGAAGGATGTTATTTCTCAAGTAGAGCGAGGGACTTTTCAGAGAAAAAGCTTAAGGAATGCATGGGAGACGAGACTACCTGTAACATAACAGGGAAGTTTGTGGTTTTACTACTTTGTAATGTTTTGCAGATTAATAAAATTGCAGTTATCTCATATTATGTTTCATGGTTATTCATTGAATGTTTTTAATGAATTTTAGCTTATCTCCTAAATCCATTTGGCTTGCTGATTATCAGATCTCTTTTATATGTTGGCTCTTGTGGTGATGTTTCTATACTGGAATTGACATATGTAATATGCATTGAGCGAATGTATTTGTTTAGTGTATGTTATTTTTATGCCACTGATGATCGGTTGTCAATATCTAAATATTGATTTGTGAATTAATATTGTCTCTTGGGTTTGTTGCGCATCTCTAAAACTTCAGACATAATACTTGACAATTTTATTTGATGAGTTAGTCTTAAGATAGTTGAAAGGAGTAACCTTGATCCGCATGTTTGCATGTTAAGTAATTGTTCTTTTCATCTTTTATATTTCGCAACAATCTCATTTCCGAAACATTGCCTACCTTGTTTAAGTGTCCTTAAGCAGTTAATTAGATATTACTTCTTTTATTGTTCTCAATTGATCCTCACAACATATATTCTAGAAAGTTTCCAAGTGAACATGTGAACCTATCTACTGCACTGAAGGTACCTGTGAAACTACCTGAGGTGTGGGAATCTGCTGCTCTGCCTGTTCTGACTCTCTAGACTTCTTGAAGGCTCGCTCCTCCTCAAATCTCACTTCCCTCCTCACAACAACCATCCTCTGAGAAGGAAGATAAATGCAGAAGGCCTTCGAAGTCCCATCATACCCCACAAAGATATCGCTCTCTGTTGCGTGCTCAAACTTTGTCCTCTTCTCAGAAAGGACATGTGAGTAAGTAAGGCAACCAAATATCCTAAAATGACTCACCTCAGACTTTTTGCTTGTGAAACTCTCCTCAAGTGTCTTGTTCCCAGGCAATGCGGACAATACGGATTGCCTGTGACTGATCATGTAACATAGCTCTAGTTGCTCCAACAATAGATCTGTTCTTCCTTTCTGCCACTCCATTCTACTCAGGAGTGTATGGAACTGTCAACTGCCTCCAAATGCCCTCCTGTTTGCAAAACTCATCGAACTCCTTGGAGGTGTACTCACCCCCATTGTCGAATGAGTGCCCGTATCTTCCTCCCTGTCTGGTTCTCCATAAGAGCTTTGAACTCTTGGAACCTCTGCAAGACCTCCTCAGATTTCTTGCCCTTCGGAAAGTAGATCCAGGTCTTCCTGGAATGGTCATGGATGAATGTCACATAATACTCAAATCCTCTCAGAGAAACAACTGACATGGGACTGTTGCCGCCTTTCACACACTTGGCTTACGTGGCAGAAATCTTCAAGCCACTCGTTGTGTCCTTGGGGGCAAGTCTCGAGTCAAGGCTGTCACCTTGTTCTTGACTCCTCCGTTTAGGCTCAACTACTAATGAAGCCAAGGGGGGTAGACCCTATTAAATTACTAAGGTTAATTACTTAGTGTGACGGTGTTAGATTGATTAAGTTGTTTAGGAGTTTTGAAATTAACCAGTGGAAACAAAAGATAACAAGATGCAAGATTTGAAGCATATAAGCACAGTAATGACACTCAATATATATATATAATCGAAAGAATTGATCAAATAAATCACCAGTGCCTTGAATGGAGTCAACAGTGAAAATAATGTGCTTGCATGCGCTTGAATGAATGTTTTGCAAATGTCTCTTGGTAGATTTTAAATTAGTGTGGAATGTGAATGAGTTAAATTAGGTGAAAAGGGGACTCCAGATATACCCGAGGGGTACTTGGAGTATGTCCAAAAGAGAACTTTCATGGCTACTTGCAAGGTGTTTGTGGGCTGGAACAGAGTCTCGGAGACTATTGTTCATAACGCACCCATTAGGGTGTGACAGAGATTGGCGCCTCGAGGTCATTTTCCAGTTGTTCCCACTCCTTTGGGTATTTTGCCACCGCTTACAGTTCGTTCGAGGCGTTGGATTTTCGCTTAATGGTTTGTCAATTTGGGAGGTGAGGACTAATTAATCTAGTCACTCAAGTGCTTTTGATGCAGCTTGACTGATCAGACGAACCGTAGCCAAGTACAGAGCATACACACTGGAGTCTTTGTTATTTTTAGTAAATTTTAGAAGAGGTGTTCTTATTAAAAAAAAAACCCTCCAAGAACCTCTTTTGGTCCAAGTGGATCTCAATCGGGGAATCAAGGAGGGGTTGATTTTATTATGATTACTAAAACAAATGATGATAGCAGATGAATCATAAAAAGATAAGCCAACCACAATTTTCTAATTAGACTACCATGACCCTTTCTTCACCTTTCAGCTTAGAAGGAGGCTCGTGGGGTAAGTATTAAGATTATTTTGAAACGACCGGATATGGAATATGGCAATGATTATAAGTCAAAGTATACTATCCTCCACATTAGAACTACACTAGATTGAAAAAAGATGAACAAAAAGTAAAAAATGACACAGACGCAAATCTCCCTAGGGGGGATGGTGAATAGGCTTGAAAGAGCCTATTCGAAAAGATTTTTCTTTTTATTAACAACAAATACAATATCAGCAAACTGAAATTAATCCACTTGGTCCTTATATGGAATGAGACCAAAGGTTTACAAATTGCAAAAATTTGAAATTTATGGAAGACGGAGACCCCCTGGGGGGTTTTGAATGGTCCAAAAATGCTTTTCGGACAGTGCCTCCTCCTCTTTTCTGTTACACTTGCTAAAAACCAGCAAGCTTATCACAGTTACATATGCCCAAAAGTACTTTGAAGTACTTTTGGATGAACAAACTTTTTACCAAATTTTTTTAAGTTAAAACTAGTTTTAATGAGGTGGAAAAGGAACTAAGGAAAGCTTTCCTTGGGATCTTGGCCTGCGTTTGGTGCAGCCAATATGAAGCACTTAAATTGTTGAATATAAATTTTTAGACTCTAAGGAAACAACCATGCATTCAACAAGCTTTAGATCTACTTTCACAGCCTTGAAAAATGACAATTTTTCCTAAAACTAGATCTAGAATGCTTGTAAATTTTCTTTTAGGAATGAGATCTAGTTTATGAGCTTTAAGGCAGCAAGATCTATGTAAAATAAACTCTGAAATTGATAGATCTAAACAATTTTAAAGCTGCAAACAAGTAACCAGACTGAGTTTAGAAAAATTTGAAGGAGGAAAAGGAAAAGAAGAGCATTTTTGCTTGAAGCCTTGAAGATCAATCGTGGAGCTTTCCGGTGAAATGTCGAGGGACTATGCCTTTGAATGGTTTTGGAGAGAGTGAAGAAGCAAACTAGATCAGCATCCTCTCCAAGCTAGGACCCTGCAACTGAATCCAAAGACTTACCAAAATACTTGTGAGACCTGGTTAATACATACATAGAGATTTCAGAATAACATGCATATAAACTTATAAAATATGCTAAATCTAGATCTCTAAACATGCATAAAAAAGGAAAGAGATGGCCAATAAACTTATTAACAAACTCCTTTCCTATCAAGATTATAATAAACTTATTATCAATCTTAGCAATGAATCCACAAACAATCAGCAAATTATTGACATAGATACAGGTCACCTCAGTAAAACATGGCAATGCTCATCCACACATACAATGACATGACACCATCTTGCCTCCAAAGCATCACTTTATTCCAATAGAAAAAGATATTACACAGTATTACAACAGCAATGGCTCTTCAATCCAACTCTAACTAGCTTGGAAGAGGTAGCCTGAGCTTTATTTATACAAAAAACAGGAGATCCAGCCCAGGGGGGGTGCAAATCCCAAGGAGACAAACCACTGCAGCTGAAGGAGAGTCAATCAATGCTGATCTGAAGCCGAACTGAGCCTACCTGTCAATCGGGGGGTTGATTGAGCTGACACATCAACCCACAGACTGACACATCAATCCACAAAGCTTCCAAGAGAGCCCACACGTGTGGAGGAGAGAGAGAGGGCGCAATTCTCCTTAAAGGACGCTGAAGATCAACTCTAGATCTGTCTAGATCACCTCCTTCAGTCAAGGATTTGTCAAATCTAGTGAATCTGGTTCAGATTTGATTGATTTCAATCAAATCGGCTGAGAATCCATTGATCTAGGATTTTGGATTTGCTCCATTATTCATCAATTTATTAATTAAATTAATCAATAAGGGACCTATTTGCCCGACGATATGCATCGATCAGACAACCGGCCGTGTCGGACGTGACCGGTCACGCGCGGCCGGTCGTCCGATCGGTGCATATTGTCGGTTCACTAGTAAACTCCGTGATTTTTTGGGGCTTTCTGACCCGAGTGATGGAAAATCACTCAAAACTAGGAAATAGTGGGTCTATAGGTTTACTGGGTGTTCTTAGCTTGAAAATGAGCACCTACATGATTAAATCCGACTTCCGAGCCCACTTTTATTACAAAACCAAAATTTCCAATTAAACTATTAAAAAATAGCCTAAGTTTTGGAAAAATTAAATTTTAATTAAAAACACTGAAAAAAAAAATTTAAAAAATTGAAAAAACCTAGGGGGACTTAGACATGTTCATATGACTCGACCATGATGCCTAGCATGTTTATACATTGACACATAGACTCTAACAACCTCAAAAGGCCTAAATGCCAAGCCGACCACCCCAACTTTGGAGGTATGGAGTGAAAAACTTAGAAATTATTAGTCGTTTATTCAACAACCAATAATAACCAAGGGAAAAAACACCCTGGGCTGATCGGATTGACAAATAAAGTCTAAGAGACCGAGTCTTTTATAGACACTATCATGCTGGAACATTTATTACAATTCCTCCATGGGGTATGAACATGTGATATAATACAACAAGCACTTCCTAGAAGTAAGACTGAAGGTCTTCTGAAGTTCGAACAAGTTATCCTTGTCCGGTTCACCAGGCTCACTTGATAAAAAAAACCACTAAGTACAACTTAGGTGGTAACATTCTGGCTCCAACTGTGGGATGTGTGCTTGATCTAGTCTTTAAGGCAAGGAGAGGATACGAGAACACTAGAATCTCTGGTTCATATACCCTGTAAAACCATCTCAACTTGACAAGAAAACCTTAGTAGCACAAGCTTTATATAAAAGCCAAATGAACCATTAAGATGATTTATTTAAACAAAAAAAATGTAATTAACTAATGAAGAAAAAAAATGTTTTATTATAGCTAAGTACAAAACATAAATGCAGAAAGTAAATGCTCTCTTTTAGGAGCTTATTTTCCTACTTTAAGCATGATATAAAAATGTTAGGTGTAATAAAAAATCCAATGTAACCACTTAAGCATTTTATTAACATAATATTTTTTTTCCTTGTCTTTGGTTACCAGCCAAAGTAAAGATACCTTATTTAGAAAATGCAAACTTGCGTGATGATTCAAAATGGGCCGGATGGATGGGAGATCATAGGCATGAATAACGTCATAAAAATTCTTCCCCAACTTGTATGTGCTCATGCAGGTTGCTTCTATCCATGACTGGATAGGACCTATGTCACAGGGTTCGACGAATTTTATCCTTGGAGTTCGAAATTCGCCGAACTTTAAAAAAAAATCGAAATTCGTTTAGGTTCGGCGAATTCCAACGCCGAACCTCAAGGCGAACCGTATCGAATCGAATCGAACCTCAACGAACTCGAATCGAATCGAACCCTAAACGAACTCAAATGAATTTCAAGCGAATTTAATGCGAATTTTAGGCGAATTTAATGCGAATTTCAAGCAAATTTTAGCGAATTTCCTTCACGCGTTCCACTGTCCCGTCCTTTTCATCCGCTCTAAAGTCCACACTGAGCTCATTATTGCACAACCCCGACCCTATTTTGGACTGTGCATTCACCATTCACCATTCAATATGTAGTTGATTTTGTAATTTACAACTGCAATTAGTAAATTACCAATATATGCTGAAAATAGCATCATGTTTAATAGTTTGCTTATTATTGAATCATTATGATTCATCATATTTATCATGTTTTGTATATTTAGGAATCAGGATGTGGCTCTTTAAAACTTGGAATTATGTGATTATAATGCTCAGATCTGCTAAATTTACTTACTTATTTCCTGCTTTCAAATTATTTCATTATTTAAATTTTATAGTGTAAATGTACATGGAGGTTGCAACTTGCAAGTTGCAGCATTGAACATAAATTATAAGGATAAAATTTGATATATTTTCTTTATTTGTTTTCTTGTATATTTTATTATATATACTATTATATATATGAAATTTTTTATATTGGCGAACCTAATGCCGAACTTCATAAAAAAAATCGAATTTGAATCGAATTTCAAGGTCATCGAACACGAATTCGAACTCGAACCATGTGACATAGGATAGGACTGATATACCAATCAGAATGATGAGGCAGACTGACTACATCATCATACTGATCATCGGGGCTTATCAAATGATAACTCCTTGCACAAGCCCCAAGTAACTCCAAATCATAAGGAACCTCTATATGTGAAAAAGATGGTTGAGACTGATATTCCACTGACTGCATCACATCTGACTTTTCACAACACTGTTTCTCAATGTCTTCATTACTGATACCCTTGTGCGGCTCTGCATGATATGACTCTGAATGATCACGTGAAAATTCTGAATGCTTCTCTTCCATACTAAGGTTTTCCCAGGCATCCAGATCCATGCTCCCCTCTATGGACGTATCGTAAATTGGACTTCCACAAATTTTTGAATAGACACTCCCCTTGCTGGACATACCATGGATGGAATTCTTAATAAGATTTTCACAAGTTGGATTATCTATGAAATTCCAATAGTCATCACTCCCATCTATGTTGGATATGAGAGAGTCTTCCTTGTTGGTATCACATCCTGAGATATAACTACCCTCCTCCTGCTCATAATAATCATCCTTCAAAGCTTTGGTTTCAAAGATATTATGAGAATTTAAACTTTCCAAAACTTCATCCCTAAGTGATGAACATAGAGGAGTATCATCATACACATCATAAACTTCTTCATAAGTGTCGATCTCTATAATGGTTTCCTCATGAGGGCTTTCTGGACGAGCATTGCAACAATCTTGAGAAAATCTCAAATCTTCAATGTTTTCAGTTATGGTGACATGAGGAGAGTCTTCAACAATGTGTTCAATCATGGCTTCCTTGTGAAGCTCTCCAACATGATTGTCATGGATGTTCCCATCTTCAGACTCTTGCTGTGTAATGAGAGATACCTTATATTCTTTAAAAAGCCGCTTAATTTCTTCCTTTCTTAAATAACTACTAGGATGCTCTTTGATGGGAGTATCATGGATCTTCTCTTCACTTAAATTTTCAAGAAGTGATTCCAAGTCTTCAATACTTTGTATCTTGGCAAAAGGTCCATCATATGTTTCCATGTGATACTCTATCCCAGATAGGTGGAAAGCAAAGATCTTTTCAATGAACTTTTTCAAACCATTCATACTACCCCTACCATCATGCCACTGCTCTAAAAACATCCAAAGGAAGCTTGGAAATGAGTTTATACATTTATTAGGAAGGCCCTGATAGAACCAACAACAAGCCTCACCCTGAAAAGTACCAGCAAACATTTCCATCATATTGTCTTCATGAAGCACATTGGAGTCGGCCATCAACCAAAGGAAAGATTTGACATGCCAGATGGCTGAATCACCATAATTTCCATGAAATACTGGAAGCCATTTATATGCATCCCCCACACCATCACAACAGTTATGGAAACCTGGGATGTTTGAGAAATCGATAGGCTGAAAAAGTTCGGTTATCTGGGCACCATACTGCTCCCTTAATTCATCCATATCAAAAATTAATAGTATGCATTTGATATAACCATTAAACCTTATATTGAATAGGTGGAGCTATCAAGTGATGAGCTTTAAAGGTTTTAATATGTCGCATGGGCTCATCTACACACAACAAAACTCAACAAATTTATGAGAGTAGGGTTTTATCCCTTCAATGGAGTCACCATGTGAAAAGAAAAAATAAGCATTTATAAATCTTTTCACAAAAAATATTTTTTGCTCTTCTTTGAAAAATATAAAAACTAAACAAAAGGTCAGTGGAGTCGCCAGATGAAAATTAAAGATCTACTCTAAGCATTCATCAAAGAAAGCAAAAACAAAAAGGAAGAAAACAAAAGTCGCACTCGAGAATAAAAAGATTTATCCCCGGCAACGACGCCAAAAAGGGTTGCCGCCTTGCACACACCTGGGTCACGTGGTAGAAATCTTCAAGCCACTCGGTGTGTCCTTGGGGGGAAGTCTCGAGTCAAGGCTGTCACCTTGTTCTTGACTCCTTCGTTTAGGCTCAACTCCTAACGAAGCCAAGGGGGGTAGACCCTATTAAATTACTAAGGCTAATTACTTAGTGTGACGGTGTTAGATTGATTGAGTTGTTTAGGAGTTTTGAAATTAACCAGTGGAAACAAAATATAACAAGATGGAAGATTTGAAGCATATAAGCACAGTAATGACACTCAATATATATATAATCGAAAGAATTGATCAAATAAATCACCAGTGCCTTGAATGGAGTCAACAGTGAAAATAATGTGCTTGCATGCACTTGAATGAATGTTTTGCAAATGTCTCTTGGTAGATTTTAAATTAGTGTGGAATGTGAATGAGTTAAATTAGGCGAAAAGGGGACTCCAGATATACCCGAGGGGTACTTGGAGTATGTCCAAAAGTGAACTTTCACGGCTACTTGCAAGGTGTTTGTGGGCTGGAACAGAGTCTCGGAGACTATTGTTCATGACGCACCCATTAGGGTGTGATAGAGATCGGCGCCTCGAGGTCATTTTTCAGTTGTTCCCACTCCTTTGGGTATTTTGCCACTGCTTACAGTTCATTCGAGGCGTTGGATTTTCGTCTAATGGTTTGTCAATTTGGGAGGTGAGGACTAATTAATCAAGTCACTCAAGTGCTTTTGATGCAGCTTGACTAATCGGACGAACCGCAACCAAGTACAGAGCATACACACTGGAGTCTTTGTTATTTTTAGTAAATTTTAGAAGAGGTGTTCTTATTAAAAAGAAAACCTTTCAGGAACCTCTTTCGGTCCAAGTGGACATCAATCGGGGAATCAATGAGGGGTTGATTTTATTATGATTACTAAAACAAATGATGATAGCAGATGAAGCATAAAAAGATAAGCAAACCATAATTTTCTAATTAGATTACCATGACCCTTTCTTCACCTTTCGGCTCAGAAGGAGGCTCGTGGGGTAAGTATTAAGATTACTTTGAAATGGCCGGATATGGAATATGGCAATGATTATAAGTCAAAGTATACTATCCTGCAGATTATAACTACACTAGATTGAAAAAAGATGAACAAAATGTAAAAAATGACATAGACGCAAATCTTCCCAGGGGGGATGGTGAATAGGGTCGAAAGAGCCTATTCGAAAAGATTTTTCTTTTTAGTAGCAACAAATACAATATCAGCAAATTGAAATTAATCCACTTGGTCCTTATATGGAATGAGACCAAAGGTTTACAAATTGCAAAAGTTTGAAATTTATGGAAGACCTCCGACCCTGTGGGGGGTTTCGAATGGTCCAAAAATGTTTTTCGGACAGCGCCTCCTCCTCTTTTCTGTTACACCTGCTAAAAACCAGCAAGCTTATGACAGTTAAATATGCCCACCCAAAAGTACTTTGAAAGTACTTTTGGATGAACAAACTTTTTACCCAAAAATTCTAAAGTTAAAACTAGCTTTAATGAGGCGGAAAAAGAACCAAGGAAAGCAAGCTTTCTTTGGGATCTTGGCCTGCTTTTGGTGCAGCCAATATGAAGCACTTAAATTGCTGAATATAAATTTTTAGACTCTAAGGAAACAACCATGCATTCAACAAGCTTTAGATCTACTTTCACAGCCTTGAAAAATGACAATTTTTTCTAAAACTAGATCTAGAATGCTTGTAAATTTTCTTTTAGGAATGAGATCTAGTTTATGAGCTTTAAGGAAGCAAGATCTATGTAAAATAAACTCTGAAATTGATAGATTTAAACAATGTTAAAGCTGCAAACAAGTAACCAGACTGAGTTTAGAAAAATTTGAAGGAGGAAGCCGAAAAGAAGAGCATTTTCGCTGGAAGCCTTGAAGATCAACCGTGGAGCTTTTCGGTGCAATGTCAAGGGACTATGCCTTTGAATGGTTTTGGAGAGAGTGAAGAAGCAAACTAGATCAACATCTTTTCCAAGCTAGGAACCTGCAACTGAATCCAAAGACTTGCCAAAATACTTGTGAGATTCGGTTAATACATACATAGAGATTTCAGAATAACATGCATATAAACTTATAAAACATGCTGAATCTAGATCTCTAAACATGCATCAAAAAGGAAAGAGATGGCCAATAAACTTATTAACAAACTCCTTTCCTATCAAGATTATAATAAACTTATTATCAATCTTAGCAATGAATCCACAAACAATCAACAAATTATGAACATATATACAGGTTACCTCAATAAAACATGGCAATGCTCATCCACACATATAATGACATGACACCATCTTGCCTCCAAAGCTTCACTTTATTCCAATAGAAAAAGATATTACATAGTATTACAACAGCAATGGCTCTTCAATCCAACTCTAACTAGCTTGGAAGAGGCAACCTGAGCTTTATTTATACAAAAAATAGGAGATCCAGCCCAAGGGGGGCGCAAATCCCAGGGAGACAAACCACTGCAGCTGAAGGAGAGTCAATCAATGCTGATCTGAAGCCGGACTGAGCCTACCTGTCAATCGGGGGGCTGATTGAGCTAACACATCAACCCACAGAGCTTCCAGGAGAGCCCACATGTGTGGAGGAGAGAGAGAGGGCACAATTCCCCCTAAAGGATGCTGAAGATCAACTCTGGATTTGTCCAGATCACCTCCTTCAATCAAGGATTTGTCAGACCCAGTCAATTTGGTTCAGATCTGACTGATTTCAATCAAATCGGTTGAGAATCCACTGATCTAGGATTTTGGATTTGCTCTATTATTCATCAATTTATTAATTAAAATAATCAATAAATGATTTTTTGGAGCTTTTTGACCTGAGTGATGGAAAATCACTCAAAACTAGGAAATAGTGGGTCTATAGGTTTACTGGGTGCTCTTAGCTTGAAAATGAGCACCTACATGACTAAATCTGACTTCCGAGCCCACTTTTATTACAAAACCAAATTTTCCAATTAAAATGTTAAAAAATAGCCTAAGTTTTGGAAAAATTAAATTTTAATAAAAAACACTGAAAAAATAAAAAATTTAAAAAATTTAAAAAACCTAGGGGGACTTAGACATGTTCATATGACTCGACCATGATGCCTAGCATGTTTATACATTGACACATAGACTCTAATAACCTCAAAAGGCCTAAATGCCAAGCCGACCACCCCAACTTTGGAGGTATGGAGTGAGAAACTCAGAAATTATTAGTTGTTTATTCAACAACCAATAATAACCAAGGGAAAAAACACCCTGGGCTGATCGGATTGACAAATAAAGTCTAAGAGACCGAGTCTTTTACAGACACTATCATGCTAGAACATTTATTACAATCCCCTCGTGGGGGTAAGAACATGTGATATAATACAACAAGCACTTTCCAGAAGTAAGACTGAAGATCTTCTGAAGTCCGAACAAGTTATCCTTGTCCCGTTCACCATGCTCACTTGATAAAAAAAACCACTAAGTACAACTTAGGTGGTAACAGGGACCACACACGTCATAATTTATCAAGTCAAGAACCCCTGCTGACTTGCTATCATTGCTCGTAAATGTAGTCTTGGTGTGCTTTCCCAAAGCACACCCCTTGCATACCTCACTGTGCTCCGTGTTGAACTCTGGTAAACCTGTAACCATATACCTCAACATACGCAAAGCTGGATGATGTAGATGAGCCATCCTCCTGTTGCCTACCTATTTCGACTAGGTGGCAAGGTCATGTACATTGCAGATTTACGTATTGTACAATTTGCACCATGGAAAAATCCTAGGGATTTTTCACTCAGTAGGGCAATTCTGTCCCTTTTGTACATGAAATGTCCTCTCCCCTGCGTGGGATAATTAATGTAACTTTATATGCCAGCATGGGTCATTCTTCTAAGGATGTCACCATGGACTTTATTATCAAGGAAGTCCTCTTCACTGAGTGTTTTTTTTCCCTTCCAGTTAATCTTGTTGTTTAACAATTTTAATTGGTTGGGTTTTTCACTCATCAATCCTCCAAAGTGGTGAATTGGTGTTCTGATAATCAAGCCCATGACATGGCTAAGGTTTCAAGTTGTTGTTCATGACAATGTTAGCCATATCTTGTAGTCTTGCGGAATTTCATTAGGATTTTAATTTTAATTTTTTCCTAAGTAATTGACTTTACCATTTGGTGGTTAATTAATTAAGTTTTGATGTAATAATGTAATCTCTTGAACCTTGGCATTTTGTAATAGGGGCTATGAATACAAATGAAAATGCTATGACACCCCCTAAGCCATTGGTTCAAGTCTCATGTCATTCTGACAAGGGGTTAGGAAGTTAGACCAATTTTGGTTAAGACAAGGTTTTTTTTTCCCTAGGAAATTAATTTAATTTTCTAGGGTGAAAAATTAAATTATTTGATTTTGAAGGAAAAAATCAAATAAGGCCATGGTAACTAAGTTTGGGGGGTGGCTAAGCATAGTCAATTGTTATTTTTAAATAACCCCCCCTCCCCCCCCCATAGGAAGTAGATCACTAGTTGTTTTTTCCATTTCAAATAGATCTAGATTTTTTTTAGTTTTACCCACCTTCTCTTTTAGGGAGATTGTTGTGTGGTTAGCATACTTGGTTTAGCTTAGTTTATTTTTTGAGAATTTCTTTTTCAAACATGCACCTAGATTAGTTTTTCTTTCTATTCTACAGTTTAGTTGCTCCAAGTACCTCAAAGTATCGGCACCATGCCTTGTGGCACAAAGCTCGGTTTGAGGCTTGTGGGTTATTTTATTTCTGTAATTTACTTCTTGTCATTTAATTTTGCAAAGAGTAATATACAACCTAACATCCATCCGTGTATCCTCTGCCCGCCGTTATCTCCCTTTAGGTAACTCGGATCAAGGGTATAAAAAACGGAGGGGTTTGGGGGCTTAAGGAAACCTTAATTAGCTCACTTTACTTTTTGCAATCTTTTACTTTCCAGCAAAGCAATTTCATTTCTTAATTGTCCAGAGATCAAGTACTGGCACCTCCCATAAGGGATAACGCTCAGGTTGACTCTATTAACTTGTTAATTCTGTAATTCATTTTGCTTACTGTAAAAACAAATTTGCAATTTATTTAGAATATACAACCTAAACTGTCCATGTATCCTCTGCCCCCCTGTTATCTCCCTTTAGGGAACTCGGGTAAGGGTATGAAAAGCAGAGAGGCTTAGGGGCTCTAGTTTAATAAGCATCCATCTTGCTATTTTGTCGGTTGATTAAAGACAGTGACCTCGGAAGCTAGTTGGAGTAGAAGATCGTGGGGGTCTTTAGGCGTTCTACGTCCTCCTTATTGAGCACCGGGGCATTGGGGTTTGACCTGGGAGCTACATGTGGACTTGTTTCTATTGTTTTGAGCGCACCAGCACTCCCTCTTTGACTTGAGAGATACTAGATTGGGGTAGTCACACCACTGGCTCAAAGACTTAACTGAACATTAAGACCCCCTTCAAATTTATTAAAATTTACAAGAGACATTGCAAAACGTCCTACAAACACAGGTCACTGCTATTTATCTTTGCCTTGCTTTTCAAGGTTTTCACTGCAAGCACTTTCACATTTTATTTCACTGCAAGCTTTTCACTTTTCAGTTATAAGTATTTCCTTTCAGTATCGCAATCTCTTGTGGTGGCATCTTTAATTCATTTGGTTAAGTAATCACATTGTTTAGTAATCTGTAGATCTTGTGTAACACAATTGATTCATTTCCTTTCAACATTTTTTGGGTAATAGCTTAATAATTGTTCCATTTATTCAATCTGTTCATAACATCTGATATAACTTTGGATATTGTTTATATTGCTTAACTGCTCATTCATTATTGTTTATATTGTTCATAGTATTTATTTGTCCATATTGTAATCTTGTTTGATTTGGATAACACCTAAACTGTGGGTTAATTAACTTAGATTTCAATTTCATTTGTAAATCTGTAAAGTTGTAATTTATCCTTAGACTCCATTTGTTAATAGGCACCAGTCTTCATTTATCTCAAGGTCTGCTTGTCATTAAAAGGAAATCTTTGCATTTGCATGCTGCTTGTCATTCCTTATATAGTATAAAGTCTTAGCCTCACAACCTTAATAAAAGATCCCTTTAACTAATAGTTAATGAACTTAGGAATATTTTCCTATAGGGACTACCCCCCTTGGCTCTGTTGGGATTTGGCCTAAATGGAGGAGTTGGTAGACTGTGGTGACAGTGGTCCCCAGCTCTAACTTGCCCCCAAGGACACAAAGCAGGTTATTGACTTCCCTGTGTTCTAAAGTGTGTAATAGGCGGCAACACCTCCTGTGCTACAACTTACAAAGCTCGTTGTTGCTGCTATGTGCCAAAGCATGCTGAGGCTAAAACAAGAGCATGTACAGTTTCCCACATCTGACTCCAATGGTGTAGGAAGTAGATGGTTCTGTAGTCTTGGGAAACACACACACATGTCCATCCCGAAAGGACACCCCAAGACCCCGATCCTCGATCATTGAAACTGTGATCAAGTTCTTCTTCAGCCCAGGTACATATAGTACATCTTTCAAAATCATGGGACTCATGGACTCCCTGTGAAAGGTAATGGTCCCACGCTCAACTGCTCTGACAACTATGTCATCCCCCAACACTAACTCCACATCAATCTCTTACTGTGAAAGCTCGGAGAACATCTCTCGAGCACCTGTCATGTGGCTCGAAGCTCCACTATAAATATACTGTGTGTTAGTGGTGGATGCACTCAAATCAAAGAATGACTTGTCAACAAGGAATACTCCCTCTCACTATCAACATCTTGCACTGGTGATGATGGATGCTCTCTCTCTATCAACATGTCCAGTGCAGATAGAAAACTCTTATAGAAAACACAAGTATATTTCTCTATCAACACAAGTATTTTTCACCTAGGAAACCCACTAGGGAGAAAACCCAGCAACCTTCGTCTAGAGATAATAATTCTGAGATCAGAGTACAATGAAGTAAGAAAAGAAAAATATGGAAATGCTTTCCAATGATGAAACCCTGAAAAACAGTCTTCTTCTGAGCTGCTGTGTAGCTGGACTTTTGCCAGAAACTGCACACCTCACTTGTGTTGTTGCGCTGTTGTGATGTGTAATAATGAGGAGTGGCGCCTCCTATTTATACAGTTTTCCCACCCAGAAATTAACTGGGGCTGACTTCACTTGGGGGAGCAATAATAATTTTATATTTAATAATTTTTTTTTATTCTTTTATTGCTGGCTTTTCACCCCAAGGATTACATTATTCTTTCTAGGGTTTAGATGAATGATTACAAGAAGTTCAACTCCTGAAGGAGAACAGTAAGAATAGCTTCTGAAGTTGCACAAACTCCAACAATCCCTCTCAACAAGGAAGGTATTCTTCGGTCTTCATCAACATCACGATCATCTGGGTTTCATCTGTACATCTATATTGTCTCCATCATCTCTAAACGTACTGAAAGTTGTCTTTTAAGAATTTGTTCTATCCGGATGTCTGAGAGAGAATGTTTTGCTACCTATCCGTCTCTACTACCGATGGATTACGTCAATGCCTGGCTAGAGATCCCGGATGAGCACACGTGCACGCCCGTCTACTACCTGTTCGTCTCATCTACCTGGTTGCATCTGTCGATGGGGTACTCCCATACCTGACTGAGAACCTGAACGAGTAGAGGTACCTGTGCAATCACACGGCCATCTACTACCTGTCCGACTCATCTGTCGATGGGATTACTCCCATACCTGGCTGAGCACCTGTGTGAACCCGACCATCTACTACCTGTCCGTCTCATTTGCCGATGGGATTTCTCCAATACATGGCTGAGAACCTGGATGAGCAGAGGTACCTGGGCAAGAGTATAGTGAGTGTCTCTCAGTCGTCTCTCCCTGTCAAGGAGGGATACGTTCTCTTCTACTCCAAGTCTTCCGCGAAAATATTCAAATTTCACTCTAGTAAGAGGCTTGGTGAAACATCTGTAGTCTGGTCATCGATCGAAATACACTGTAGCTCGACTGCACCTTTCTACACGATATCACATATGAAGAGATAATGAATCTCTATGTGCTTTGGCTTGTCATGAAATACAGGATTCACTGACATCTGCACACAACTCTGGTCATCAAAGTGAATCACGGTTGGCTCTGGAATCTGGCCAAACAAACCTGCAAGAAGTTTACGAAGCCAAACTACTTCTCGGGCTGCTGAACTAGCAGTCATATACTCGACCTCTGCAGTACTGAGAGCTACTGAGTTCTGCTTCCTACTACACCAGGAAATTACTGCAGAACCCAGACTGAAACAAGATCTTGAAGTGCTCTTCCTATCTGTAGTGCATCCGGCCCAATTTGAGTCTGTAAACCCTTGCAATTTCAAGTCACATTCTGAATCATATCGTAGACCATATCCCACAGTGCCACGTAAGTATCTAAGTACATGTTTTGCAGCAATCCAGTGAATCTGCCTTGATTCGCACATGAACTAATTGAGAGCATTAACAATAAAACAAATGTCTGGTCTGGTGTTTGTCAAATACATCAAGGACCCAATCAACTAGTGATACATGGTGGGATCAATCAAATTTGAATCTAAAGCAGAATCCCTCAGCTTCTTCAAATTTGCATCCATCGGAGTAGCTATGGACTTGCAGTCCAACATTCCGAATCTTTTCAGTATATCTATGGTGTATTTTCCTTATCCTAGGAAAATCTCTTTCTACCTCTGCCATACTTCTAATCCCAAGAAGTAGTGCATCAATCCAAGATCCTTCATTTCAAACTCAGAGGCGAGTTTCTTCTTACACCATAAGATAAGTTTCTCATTTCCAATAAGAAAACACGTCATCAACATATAGCACCAAAATTAGTGGCTCATCATTCACAACCTTGTAGTAATGGTTGGGCTCTGCATCACTCTTGGTGAATCCCATACTCACCAGGAATCTGTCTATCTGTCCATACCAAGCACGAGGTGCTTGCTTGAGTCCATATAAGGCCTTTTTCAGCTTGCAGACGTGAGACTCTTTTCCATGGACAACAAACCCTTCTGGTTGTCCAATATATACTTCTTCCTTAATAATACCATTGAGAAAGGCAGTCTTGACATCCATCTCATGCAACTTCCATCCCATAGTTGATGCAATAACAATGATCGATTTGATGGAAGTGTATCAAGCCACAGTAGTAAATGTCTCATCATAATCGATTCCCTCTTTTTAAGAGAACCCTCTGGCTACAAACCTAGCCTTGTATTTTTTTTTCTTTAATGCTCCCGTTTGCTCCATGCAGAGCTTCATGCTCCTCTGCATTCTGCAAAATTTGTCATGCCCATCTAGGTCTTTTCCGACTTAATGCCATATCTTGTGGAAGCATCATCTGTCTCAACTGGATCAATGGAACTGATCTGTTTATTCATTTCTTCAGACTCCCTCTTACTGTTTGGAGGGGGAGATGATCTCATCTCTTGATCATCATCGATCTCCATATCTGATCCTCTTCCTTTTCGGATAGCCATTTCTTCTTCAAAGCTTGCATCCTGCTTGACTTCGATTTGAACTGATCCTGGGATGTATATTCTGTAATTCTTTGAAGACTTGCGATATCCCGCGAATGTTTCCATCTTTCCTGAAGGTTTTAACTTGGGCACGTGAATGTAGACTGGAAGGTAATTGTCCATCTTGGTGACGACCAGGTTCATCAAGGATCCTTCAATTGTCTTGTTCGAGTCACGACATCAGTGTTGTCAGGTTTCTAGACTAGAATCCTTGTCT
The DNA here is from genome assembly GCA_001517045.1 of Pseudotsuga menziesii. Taxonomy (NCBI): domain Eukaryota; kingdom Viridiplantae; phylum Streptophyta; class Pinopsida; order Pinales; family Pinaceae; genus Pseudotsuga; species Pseudotsuga menziesii. Next base: position 512,986 of record LPNX010080380.1, read on the forward strand.
TTGAGGGATAACTCCCTCTGTCTCTCAGAAGTCGGTTGAGTAAATCTTGTTGAAGAAGCATATAGACTGACATTCGTAGAATTTTTCTGCTTCTGATCACCAAATCTTTGCATGAGATTATTTTGGGTATGAGAGTCATAATACATGCTTCTTAGAGGCTTTCTGCTTCCGCTCCATCCGTTTATCAATGGGATCACTTGTCCTTGTAGATCATGGCATTCCCTACAAGTCAAATCCCATCAGATGGTTAGCAATACTTCATAATCAATGTATTAACAAAATAATGTAGGCAACCTTTAGCCAATGCTTCGACACAACACACATAAGGCCATTATCTGGATGCTTATGGTACTACTACAGTATGTTATAAATGAGTCCTCATCTTAGATGGGTTGTGTAGCATGGCAGGCTATTTAACTACCTGGATTTTAGAAATGTAGATCTGTGTAACATGTATTAAAAAACAACCAGATCTAATCTACTAGAGCATGTAAAATCAAATACTTATCTTTTGTACTTTTGTGGGTGGGGGCTCCCACTTTCAGGGTCCATTGGTCGTCATATGTTTGCTTGACGATCATCACAATATGGATCTTCATATCATTTCTTAGAAGAAGAACTCTGAATGATCATCCCTCCTTTTGGCTCCTTGTGAGGAGGGTCTTCTTCTACATCAACAGTTGAAGCTTCATGCTTCATTTTGATTGAACTTTGGCAGCTACTGGAATAATGGCCGTAGTTCTTGCACCTGTAGCATTGGATCTGAGATAGATCCTTCTTTTGTTTCTTTTGATCTGGGGGAGGACTTGATCTCTTATCTTGATGCTTGTGAATGTATGGCTTCCTTCACCTTCCCTTGCCTTTCTTGGTATAAGATACAAACGCTTGATTTTCCTCAGGTTGAGTGCCATGAAGTCTTTGGCGTGTTGCAATTCTGGTTTCTTCCTTAGTGCAATCTGCCCATAGTTTATCAAATTTGGACAACTTGGTTCGACCACTTATAGTTTGGATGAAAGACTCCCAAGATGGTGGGAGACCATTTAAGGTGGTCATAACAAGATCCTTTTCTTCAAGATTGTCTCCACTAGATTTTAGCTTGTCCCGGAGATCGGTGATCCTCATGAAATATGGGGCAATATCCTCGAACTTCGTCATCTTCATGCTCAACAGTTGATTCCTCAATGTGAGAGTCACATTGATGCTTACTATGTTGAAATAGTTTCTTTAGAGTTTTGAACATCCTCCTCGCTGTGGCCTTTTCTGAGATTCGAGGAACCAAGTGATCTCTAACCGAGTCCACTTAAATCCTCCTCGCTTTGGCGTCATCCTTTCTCCAGCGAGGTTTGTCTTCTTCGGCTTCTGGTTCTGGGACCTTTGCCTTTACAAATTGTAATAGGTCATTTTCTTCTAGTAGGAGAAGAACCCTAGACTTCCAGGGGATGAAATTGGAATCTCCTTCCAAACGATCTTCAACCTTCATGCTGATCATCTTGACTGCAGATCTGGATCTGAGACCCCAACAGAGGCTAGGTCAAAAATGAAAGTTGGAGTTTTGGAAAACTGACTCCACAGATAAATGCGCCCTAGAGAGGCGAGTTAAGTAGAGGTAGAGTCGAGCCAAAACTGTGGAGAAAGTAGGTCAAAACTGGAAACTCTAATTTCTGATGCAGCAGCAGAATTAGGTCAAAATAAAAAAATTTCAGAATTGAATTCTATCTTCACCAAAAGATGCGCCCTCCTTAGAGCGAAATCCCCAAGGCTCTTTTTCTGCCAAAGGGTTGAGTAAAGACCTTGAAAGATGAAACCCTAGTTTCGACAGGTTGCCGATAGAGTTCAGCAATGGCTTCTTCTAGCACTGCTCTGATACCATGTTAGCTTTTCTTAAAGATTATAGCAGGATATCTTAATTGCATTAATCAATAGGATCACTAGAAGATAGACTACACATAACAATAACACAAGTATTTTTCACTTGGGAAACCCAATAGGGAGAAAACCCAACAACCTTCATCTAGAGATAATAATTTTGAGATCAGAGTACAATGAAGAAAGAAAAGAAAAATATGGAAATGCTTTCCAAAGATGAAACCCTGAAAAATAGTCTTCTTTTGAGATGTTTTGTAGTTGCACTTCTGCCAGAAACTGGGCACCTCACTTGTGCTGCTACGTAGCTATGATGTGTAATAATGAGGAGGGGCGCCTCCTATTTATACAGTTTTTCCACCCGGAAATTAACTGGGGCCGACTTCACTTGGGGGAGCAATAATAATTTTATATTTAATAATTTTTATTTTATTCTTTTATTGCTGGGTTTTCACTCCAATGATTATATTGTTCTTTCTAGGGTTTAGATGAATGATTACAACAAGTTCAACTCCCGAAGGAGGACAATAAGAATAACTTCTGAAGTTGCACAAACTCCAACAGTGTTGACGGCTTGACTGGCTATTTCTTCAAACTAGCACTTTATTAGCACTTTGCTGCATGATACAAACTGTCAATGGGGGGACCCGACTTTTTTTTAGGTAGCTGCCATGATATAAACCACTTCATGCGGTTGATTTGGATCATTAGTATATCTACATAAGGCGTTGTGACAGTCTACAATAGTGTTGTTTGTTGAACTGAAAAAACAACTAAAAAATTTGATGTTTTGGCATGCTCATGGACTCCTCTTACTCTCTCTCAGTTTTGCATATAGTGCTTGAGTTTCATTGTGACTGATCCTTTTGAATTTTTTTGGGAAGAATCGATGTAATCATACCACAGGATGAGAAGACCCTGTAGTCTCTGCAGGCTGCTAATGAAGTGACCTCCATATATAACATTAGCGAATTAAACTCTGTTTCTGTCCATAATTGACCTTTAAAATGTAAGCAAGCTGATTGCTTTGTTGTGTTTCACACGCTGAGGAATGACTGTATTTCAGCTGAAGACAAATCAAAGAAGCAACCTATATGGACAAGGACATGGTCTTCTCCTGCTGCTCTGTAGATACCCCTGTCAGAGTTTAAAGAATTATCTTCAGGCTGCCTGCTTATTTTCCTTGCACGTTGATTCCCTTCAAAAAAAATATGTTGCTTGTACTACTCTTCTGCTAACCTTGTAAGGGAAAAGCACAAAAACTTTAAAACTGCCTTCCAAGGTATAACCCTGCTAAAGGATGTGAAAGTATTTCACATGTGGACACCCTTGTCAAAGTGGGGTGGTAACACTTAGTAAAGGTATTCCAAATAGAATGTTGTTGAAAGATGGAAATTATAAATTCATACAGTTTAGATTATGAAAATATGCCGTAAGGTGTTGGTATTGTCATCAAACATGACACCTTTAAGAAACTTGGCCACAACTAAAAAGTCAACCTGAAAAGAAAAAGGGGCAGTTTTTCAAATCTAAAAGTTGGCAAACATATGATCCTCTTCCTTTGGAGGATGAAGAAGAAGAAATTTTGGTAGATTTGCCCTGCACTGAGATTGAGAAAGTCAATCAAGAAGAATCCAAAATAAAGAATGATGATATGAACCAGAGAATAGAGATTGTACAACCTTTGAATTGTTAAGTTTTTATGGTTATATCAGATCTTATAACATTTAGCATCATAACAACATAACCATAAGCAAAAAGATCACTGAAAGATAGACAAGCACAACCACAAAAAGAACACAGAGATTTATCCTGGGAAACCCTCATGGGGAAGAAAACCCAACAAAAACTTTCTCTGTATAAGATGTATAAAAGACAACCCAAAACTAGTTGTTCTCCTCCTTCTGTTCTGTCTCTCTCTCTCTCTCTCTCTCTCTCTCCTATGCTCTACACAAGTGAGTGAGTCTGTGTTCAAATAAGAACCACAGCTCCTCTATTTATACTAATTGTCAATTGACTTTTTGCACTAGACAAGCCGACCCCAATAAATTGTTTGGGCCGACTTCACCTAGGAATACTCAAAACAATATATTATATTATTTATTAGGGTACTAAAGACTCGACACAAGTGGAGGCTTTACCTCATGACTCTATGATGACCAAATACAATAGTAACGCCCCATCGGAGGAATAATAACATCTCCCTTGGGTTACATCAGTAAAATACATTTAGAATATCCTTTGAAGTTACAATATTTCAACACTCCCTCTTAACGAGAAGGTTATTCTACTGACAACATCATCATAGACTACAGGAGACCAAAGAGACAATTACAATAGTACATTGAGGAGATACATCTATACGTTACAGGAAGTTTTTCACAATTAGTAACTTGGAACAATAACTCTTCATTTTCTGTATCACATGATCACTTGATGCTTTCTTTGCAGCAACGCATCGATCTTTCGATCCTTTGTAGCAGCACTTCGATCTTCTGATCCTTTGCAATAGTACTTCGATCTTTTGATCCTTTGCAGCAACGCTTCGATCTTTCGATCCTTTGTAGCAACACTTTGATCTTCTTGATCCTTTGCAGCAAAACTTCGATCTTCTCGATCCTTTGCAACAACACTTCGATCCTTTCGATCCTTTTGCAGCAGCACTTCAATCCTTTCGATCCTTTGCGGCAACACTTCGATCTTTCCTGATCCTTTGTAGCCGCACTTCGATCTACTCGACCCTTTGCTGTTGTACTTCAATCTACTTGATCCTTTGCCACCACGCTACCTGCAGTACACATGATCTATTTGCGGGATGATCAATCCCTATCACTTTAGGACATAATTCCAAGGATGATGCAATCCTCCCATGATCCAATTTCGAGATGATCAATCCCTATCACCTTAGGACATAAGTCCAAGGATGATGCAATCCTGATCCAATTGCGGGATGATCAATCCCTCTCGCTTTAGGACATAAGTCGAAGGATGATGCAATCCTCCATCAGCATGATCTATGAAATCGATCAGCTAAATCGTCTACAACTAAATGTAGATCTCGATCGCACCCAGTGTAGGCCCTATCGTTCGTGAGGACTCATCGTAGCCCATCCATACCACACAGGTTAGGACCACTCACAAGTGAGTGTTATACTACGTCGTCTGTGAGGACTCATCATAGAGAATCCATACACACAGGTTAGGACCACTCCCAAGCGAGTGTTACTCTATGGAATTTACATATGAATGTAGCTATACTCTTCACATAAGAGTATCATCTGCAGAGCAGATCTTGACTGCATACACAATGTCAGTCCTGGCGTCCGTGAGGACTCATCATAGAGAATCCATACCGCACAGGTTGAGACCACTCCCAAGTGAGTGTTAACTCTATGGAATCTACATATGAATGTAGCTATATTCTCCATACAAGAGTATCGTCTGCAGGGCCATCCTTTGCAAGTAAGGACCACTCTCATTAACAGAGTGTTATACCTGCTATCCTCGAGAGAGATACTATCGTCCGCAAGTGAATGTGGGTACTCTCCATGCGAGATCAGCATCTGCAAGGCCATCCTTAGTTAGTAAGGACCACTCTCATGAACAGAGTGTTATACCTGCCATCCTCAAGAGAGGATACTATTGTCCACAAACAAATGTCAAACCACCATCACTGTCATCCATCATTGATGTCAGTCTCATCATCACTCTCCATTTTTTGGGAGGATCCATATTATCAACCTGCTACCCCTTTGTCCAAGGAGAGTTCATAGTGTTGACCTATTCTTCCTTTTCGAAGAGAGCCCATATCACCACTGTTCCTCCTTGCGAGGAAAGTCTGTAGTATCATCATCACTATTCCTCCTTGTGAGGAAAGTCTTTATGAACCACACCAAACTTTTCATGGAAGCTTGGTCACCACATCAGCAACTTGCTCATCGGTACTTGTATATTGTAGTCTTACGTCTCCCTTCGGTACCATATTCCACAGGATTCTTTGTCATCTTTATGCAACTCTGGTTATCACAAAGAAACATTGTGGTATCCAACTCCATGTCAAATAGTCTTGACATCATTTTTCCGAAGCCATATGGCTTCCCAAATAGCGGAGCAAGTTTCTATGTACTCTGCTTCACTTGTATTGAGAGCAACACTGGACTAAACCATGAGATCATGGTGGATCCCAGATAATAACATCCATCTGAGGTGCTCTTTCTGTCTGCGACACTTCTTGCCCAAGCTGAATCTGTATATCCATATAATCTGTAGTCATGATCTCTACCATAGTAAAATCCCAAGTTTGTCGTACCTTTAAGGTACCTCATCATGCTTTGCAGCTATCAGGTGAACACATCTAGGGTTAACTAGATACTGACTCAAGGTGTTCACAACAAAGCATATATTTGACACTGTGTTCGTTAGATACATCAACGACTCAATAATCTTCTTGTACTGAGTCTACTAACTCTGATGTCTTATCAGTCAACAACTTCATGTTGGTATCCATGGGTGTGGCCATGGCTTTACAATCCAACATATTAAATCTTCTTTAAGATTTCCACATCATACTTTCCCTGGTTCGGAAAGATTCCTTCTGAGCTCTTCCACACTTCTAGCCTGAGGAAATAATGCATCAATCCAAGATCTTTCATCTCGAATTCTTCAACTAGCCTCTTCTTGCAATCTGTGATCTGTTTCTCATTTCCAGCCAGAATTAGATCATCCACATACAACAATAGTATGTCAGGTTCATAATCCATAACCTTAAGGTAAAGGTTAGGGTCAACTTTACTCTTGGTAAAGTCCATGCTTGCCAAGAAGCTATTTATTCTTCCATAGCAAAATCTCTAGGTGCTTGCTTCAGTCCATACAGTGTCTTTTTCAACTTATATACATGAGTCACTCTGTTTTCGACTTCAAATCCTTGTGACTATTCGATGTAAACTTCTTCCTCAATCACACCATTAAGGAAGGCTTGTCTTTACATCCATCTGGTGTATATCCCACTTCATCATGGAAGCAAGTGCCATCATAGTTCTGATGGAAGTGTATCTTGCTTCCTGGAGCAAGTGTCTCTTCATAATCAATTCCCTCTCTCTAAGAGAATCCTCTAGCCACAAATCTTGCCTTACTTCCATTAGCAGCATATTTTATCCTGCAAATCCTCTTGGAAGATACTAGACTCTTGCTTTCTGGTTTGGATACTATATCCCAAACATCATTTTGGTATTCTTCCATCATTGCATCTATCATGAGTTCATTTTGTTAGGTCATCGACATATCCTAGTCTTCCTCATTCAACCTTGAAGGTTGGAACCCACTTTACTCTTGGTAAAGTGTTGGTCCATCAGGAAGTTGTCCATCATGTCGTACCATGTCGAACTTAGAGATCTTTTGTAGTCACTCCTGTTGAAGCGGAACATCATCTTCCCTTTGCATTCTGTACTTGGAGTGACAGGTAGCATTCTCTGCTACTACGTATCCATCTCAGGTTACTAGATACCAAGATCCCTTTATCTTGAACTTTTTCGAAAAGTTCCTCTTGCACCCATCTGTGAGCTTGTTGTCTTCTATGGATTTCCATCTTCAACCTTGTAGCAAAGGTTAGGATATTCATCACTCTAGGTGATCTATCAAGCTCTTGGATGTGCTTTTCTATGGGTGCCTTATGAGCTCGTACAAAGCATATTATGTACAGGTGGTTCTTTGCTTGATATATACTTCTATTGAAGAAGTGTGTCTGGTCAATAGAGTATGTCGTGCCATAGTCTATTCTTTCTGAGACAAACCACAAACCTTGCTTTGTACACTTGTTCTTGTAGATCCATATGGAAGACACTATGGACTTCCCTTCAGGTCTCGGAACCATATCGTAGACATCGTTCCCCATGATCAACTGTTACTCTTAGATCATAGCTTCTTCCATAGCCGGAAAAGTTAGCATCAATGATGTCACCCAACTGTGTTACACAACTAGAGTGTGTCCAAGGCCTCTTACTTTGGTTTGGAAGTCTCGCCATACTTTTCTTCATCTTGAGTTATCTCTCGTACCCAAGGTGGTCTTCATCTTTCGAGGTGGATCTACTGCTCTCTGAAGCTCTTTCTTCCGTCACGGTGTCTCTGACCTTGGGAGCTTCAGGTTCATGTTTATTGGAGTGAATCTTGAATTGCCATCACTTGTTTTTCGGAACAAGTCTCATCCTCTTTTTTCTTGTAGGCGGTTGTACAGGAACTTTCCTACAAGACAAATGCACCAGTTGCATGGTTAGAACCATTTCATAGAACATATGCATAATGACAAATTCTTATGCATCATGCAACTGTTTAGCCAATACAACATTCATCCATATCTCATGGAAACTTTCTAGATGCCTTCCATCTCTACCATGACATCATTTAGATTATGCACTAATCCAATATGTCAGCAAAGAGGTTTCATTCTAGACAAGTAGCAATGGAGAGTTGTATAGCACCATGGGCTACTTACCCATCACATGCATATTAGTAGTATACTGTCATTAATGCAAACATTCTATCATGCATAATACACAGCATATAGAGGAAAGACAATTCAAGTACTTATCTTTGTTTGTTTGTCGTCATCTCCTTCTGGATCAGGAGCTTCTTCTTTGACCAGTGAGATTGCTTCAATCTCATGCTTGCTTGAAAACTTTTCTGGAATGCTGCTTCTGGTAGACCTATGGTTTGACAGAGAAACCCTAATTTTTGAATTGTGGTATCTTTCAGATCTGATTGGATAGAAAGATGCACCTCCTCAAGGCGAGCTGAGTAGTATACTCATTTTCCCAAAACTGTGATCAAAACTGCAAAATATCTAATGCCCTAGTTTTCATCTGTTTTTTCTGCAAAAATGCTTGATATTGTTTCTGTGGTATCTTCGAAACTGCTGCCCCTTGGTGTCTGAAACTTCGCATTGAGGTAGCCTTGTCTATCCTCTTTCCAACACTGCAGGTTAGAGCAGAATTGGTTTCACGAATTGGGACTTATGCGCTTTTTCCCAAGGTGACTTATTTCAGGACTGTTCAGAAGAGAGAACTTGTACGGACTTCCATGTGTCACTGTTTCACCTTCGGGGTCTGAAATTTTTACCACATAAAGTATAGTCCATGCCTTTTTCTGGAACAACTTGCGAAATTTCATTTGGACCTTCATAGCCCGAGATATAGCAATTCTCCCTAGGTCACCCGTTTAAGGCTGAATCCTTGGAGAGGCTGGAACCCTAACTTGGAGGAATCATATCTCCCAGAATATAGCGAATCTGAGGCCGAAACTTTCACACAGTGTACATCAGGAATTTATCTTCGGCCTGTGAAAGTTTCGGTTCCTGAGACTTCTCCAATCTCGAGATATATCGAATCTACCAAAACTACTAGTTTTAGTATTTTAGGGTTTTCAAGCATGAAACCCTAATCTTCAATAGCTGTAGCTGTAGCACTGTTTCGGCTGCACAATGACTTCTTTCAGGGTGGCTCTAATACCATGTTAAGTTTTTATGGTTATATCAGATCTTATAACATTTAGCATCATAACAGCGTAACCATAAGCAAAAAGATCACTGAAAGATAGACAAGCACAATCACAAAAAGAACACAAATATTTATCCTAGGAAACCCTCATGGAGAAGAAAACCCAGCAAAAACTTCCTATGTATTAGATGTATAAAAGACAACCCAAAACTAGTTGTTCTCCTCCTTCTGTTCTGTCTCTCTTTCTCTCTCTCCTATGCGCTACACAAGTGAGTGAGTTTGTGTTCAAATAAGAACCACAACTCCTCTATTTATACTATATGTCAATTGACTTTTTGCACTAGACAAGTCGGCCCCAATAAATTGTTTGGGCCGACTTCACCTAGGAATACTCAAAAACAATATATTATATTATTTATTAGGGTACTAAAGACTCGACACAAGTGGAGGCTTTACCTCATGACTCTATGATGACCAAATACAATAGTAACACCCCATTGGAGGAATAATAACATCTCCCTTGGGTTACATCAGTAAAATACATTTATAATATCCTTTGAAGTTGCAATATTTCAACATGAATTACTTTCCTTCAAGGGTTGTGGTAACTATGGATACTATGTTAGGAGGAATGAAAAGTTAAAAGAGCGCATGAATTTGAGAGTTCTGATTTGGATAAGAAGCAGTTTCCTTTGGTGAATAATGAGTCTTTAGCAGCTGATTTACAGGTGGTAGTTGTAGATCCATCATCAGTGGGATGGGCTGAGGTGAAAAAAAGGGATGCCTTGGTAAATGGGAGTTGACTCGCATGCAGTCTTCACATCATCAAATCTTCTAGTCATCTTTCAGTTGAATTGTACTTTGTACAATTTTGTTTTATATGAGTTGTGTCAAGTGAGGTGGGAATTTGAAAAGCATTATTTCATGTTTTGGGGGGTGTTGGAGTTGTGACACTGCAATACGATTGAAGTTAGGAAAAACAAATTTTGTAGAACATGGTCACTTTATATTAGGGGCATGTGATCAATGTAGTATTAACTTTTAAGTGCTAAAGTTAGAGGTTATATGGTTAAACCACCTTAAACTACTAAGTGTTCTATATATGTGTTATGTATGGCACATTTAGGATGCGTGAGAGAGATGTGTTGGCTGCAGTGTCAATAATAAATACGATCTTTTTATTACCTCTTCACTCTCATTTTCATAGATATCTGTGCACCCTAAAAATATACTACTAGTAGGTTCATGCTTGCTAACCTTTGCTTCTTTTGATTAGGTTTTAATATTGACTATCATATCCTCTTTTTACATTAATTATTTACTTAATTATGGTGTTTGAAAGATGCTTATCCAGAATTCTATACAACAGACTTTATTAGTGAAATAGCATTTTCAGTGTTAATGCTACTCTATGTATGACATTTCAAAATCATATAACTAGCAATCGTGTTGATAAAGGAATGTGGGCAATGCTTGTTTTCCATCTAGTGAGAATTGTTCTCATTGTGGAAAAGTGTAGAGGGTCAATCTTTTTGGTTAACGACCAGCTTGTAATTTTTTCTTGGGTTTCTTTAGACTATCATCTAACTTCCTTCTGAAAACGCTTTGTATTTGTCATGTAGGCTATTATTGTGTCCTGTTGTGGCTGCTTCCATGGCCGCACTTTGGCTGTAATCTCTATGAGTTGTGACAATGAAGCTACACGTGGGTTTGGTCCATTTCTGCCTGGTCATCTTAAAGTTGACTTTGGTGACGCTGATGCTCTTAAAGCTATATTTGAAGGTTGGAAGAGTAGTAGCACATATACTCCAAATTCACTGTATTTCTAAGGGTGAACTTGTAGTCCATTTGTTTTTGCTGACATCCAACAAATGCATTTAGTTTTCCAAATTTCTATGTTTTCTTATTTTTTTAATCATGTTTTGGTGAACTTTTAAAATTCTTCTATTTCTAATTCCATTTCTGCTGCTTAAAACTGCAGTGCATGGAGACAAGGTTGCTGGATTTCTCTTTGAACCCATTCAAGGAGAAGCAGGGGTATGTATATTTGGGACTTTATTTTGTTTTCAGTTAATGTAAGTACACTAGAATTGAATTAATAAAGAGAAACAAACCCAAACTCCTGAACTTGCAATACTTGCCAAAACCCTAGCTCTTGTCCAACTACAAAAACAATATATTCTAATATCAAGTCAAATATTAAACTCAAATCCACATGATGTATATATATATACACACACGTTGACTTCGTACACTTATTTTCAAATGTTCTTAACTATTATATCTGGTCAAAATGTGCCACATCAATGTTACATCACATTACACATCTTTCTCATACTGGGATGTACAAAGTTCCCTTTGGTACAATAATTCTATAAACATGTCAACATAACATTAACTATTCAAGTATGTTTATGGAAAGAATCCAACGGTAATGACCTCGATAGATTTTCCAATTGGCATATAGAGGAATGGTGAGGTAGAGGCATTTGCAAAATAGATGGAGAATGTGTATTTACAAGTCTAGGACATATTGCTATAGAAAAGCACAAAGTATAAGAAGCAGGCTAATGTGTATAGGAGATTTAAATCATTTAAAGTTGGTGCTCAGGCAAATGGTGAATTTTAGGAATGAGTGTTATCCTAAGGCACTTACAAGAAGTTGAATGTGAAGAATATAAGATTGTGCAAGATAAAGAGAATTTGGTGACAATGCATATGAGGTGGAAATGTTAGTTTGGCATTTCACCCATATTTAATGTTGGTTTGTATGAGTACAAACAAGGACATGTTATGGCAGATGAAGTTGAAGATGCAGAAGCAGAGAACACGAACGCAGATTGGCACAAATAATGGCAAGGAAGAAACTATATGAAATTGAGAAGGTTTGGAGAAGTTATTCAAGACAAGAGGTGTTGAATACAAACAATATTTGGGTTTGAAGTGAAGGAACTTCGTAGATGTAGTTAAGATAAAATATGATAGTTCTATTAATGTCCAACAAATGACCACAAAAGTAGGTCAATGGGATTATTGAGTGCAATAGTGTCGATACATAGTGGAATCCCATAAAACAACTACTAAATAAAGCAAGAAGTAGAAAGTATAAAGTAAAAGTAAATGGCTGTTCTCATTTAAAAACAACTTTAGTACATATAGCATAAAACAAATTTGGGAGAAAAATTGGACTACAATCTAGAGTACTAATAATGCATGCATATCGGGATCCTCTAGTACTCCATAAACATAACTTGGATTTTTGAAGTTAAGACAAGAGAATTTGCAAGGTAAGGACATAACTAAGGATGTTGTTTTAGTATGACGAAGCATGTTGATTTATTTGTAATGGGAAGTTGGTGCAGGAGTGACCAAGGTATGAAAGCATGTCGAGCAAGTATGATGAAGTCAAATGACAAGGAAAGCACGACAAAGAAAAGTACAGTTGTAGAGTAGAATGCAGACAATGATCTCAATGAGAGCACAATGGTAATCATGTAAGGAAAGCACGACAAAGAAAACTACACCAGTAGAGTAGATTGCGGACTATGATATCAATGAGAGCACAATGGTAAGCCCCTTTTACCTAAGTTACTAGACCCATCACTAAAATGCATGCATCTTTGTGCTTTTCTAATTTTGAACTCAAACTCCAAGGATAACTAAAAAGGCCACTCACTCCACTTAGATGCATGCATGCATCTTTGTGCTTTTCTAATTTTGAACTCAAACTCCAAGGATAACTAAAAATGCCACTCACTCCACTTAGATGATGTCATCGGTCACCTCACTAACTCGAAATAGCAATCCACCTTCTATCTCATGAAAACTCTAGTGTGTCTAAATCAAGGTTACAAATATCGGCGATATTTTGCCAACATCACGATATATCGCGATGTGTCCTCCTAGGCGATAATATTGCCAAACATCGGGCGATATATTCGGCGATTTTTTTGGCGATGTCAACGGATAAAAATCATGATTTTAACGCGATGTGTTCTAAAAATCGTGAGTCGATGTTTTTATTCGCGGTCGGGTGAATAAAGGTTAACATTGTATTTTTTTTGTGTTGTTTCATTTGTGCCGAGTCCCGACAAGAGTGAGGGTATTGTCACTTGTGAGCAAGGGCTGTGTCGTCCCGCGGTGTTCATACTTGATGGGCCGCCACTGTGTGCGAGGCTGCGAGCAAGGGAGAGTTGGGTGACGGGTCTGCAGAGTCCAGACTCCAAACAACGATGGTGTGAGCACTGAGCAAGGAACAGCAGGGTTATCCAGATTCCGTGGAGGGAGAGCAGGGTGTATTGTGCAGGGTTATAACTTATAATTTATCCGGATTCTGTTGATTGAAGATTCAGACTTTAGAGGCAGCCAACAGGTATGTGGCATGTGCCTTCATGCTTCAACCTTGGACTATGTAGTATCATAGTATGTAGTATGTAGAATTTTTTATTTTTTTGTAACTTTAAAAAATTAAAATTTTGAAGTTTAAAAATTAAGTTTTAATTATTAATAAGTTAATAACTTAATAACACTGTTTAAATTTATGCAAACATTTGAAATTCAGTCTGCACAGGGGTAGACTTACACACCGTGTTCCAAGTTCCAACCTAACAGAACAGTCAAAGAATGCATCCCGTGAACTAAAAAGGGGTTAATAACTAGTAGATACTAGAGAATAGGTTGTGGAAACTTGATAGAAGAGGGATCAAAAGAGGATTTCTAATCTCAAACCCTGCAAACAAGTTCTTACAACAGAAGAGAATAACTTTAAATTTTAAAATTTTAAAACTGTTGAAAATTTTAAATGTTTAAAACTGTGCAAAACTTTCAATTTTTTAAATGGTATAAATTTTTAAAATGGTTTAAAATTTAAAATTTAAAATTAGTAAAGAATAAGATTAGATTAAAACTTTAGAATCTAGATTACTAAAGATTTCTTTAAAGTTTAGAGCCCTAGGATTAGTAATTAATTTGAGTTTGTAGTTTGCAATCCTTATTTGTCTGATTTGCAATTTTTTTCAATAAAAATATGCTTAAAAACGTTTTTTTTTATGTTGCAGGTTTCAAACTAAATTCCAAAATTCATATTACAAAGTTGCAAGCATGCCAAAGAGTTTGGATCCATTCTGGGAGTATGCAGAGCCGGTTGATCCAAATAATCGGCAAAAGCTTTAGATGCAATATGTGTGGGAAGGAGATGACGGGGGGGATAAGTAGGCTCAAATACCACATCGCACAACTTGCAGGGCATGAGGTGGATATTTGTAAAAACTCCACTCCTGAAATAGTCCATAGGGCCAAACTTGCAATTGAAGGTTTGGCAAGAGGAAAGATGAAAGGGAAGCTTTGAGGCAGGAACTTGGAATGAGAGCAGCATTAGGATCCGAGACAGCCGGGCACACTTTAGAGGGAGTGGGGAGTGAGACCTTATCCACATCTTCCGTCATGCCTTCAACGACACATTCTATTTCTCACTTTTTGTCGAGATCTGGTCCTGGTGCACAACCAAGTATAAAGTCAATGTACAAGATAAAAGAGAAAAAGGAAGCAGATAAACTTGTGGGTCGATGTCTTTCGTGGAGTGATATTCCATTCCACTTTGTGAGGAACCCATTCTATGTGCCTATGTTTGAAGCTATTGCTGTTGTTGGGCCGGGGTATAAGCCCCCCACTTATGAGGAGTTGAGAGGGCCCATCCTTGATGATGAAAAGGTTGATTGCACTGCTAGGTTGGAGGAGCGTCAACGTTCATGGGAGGCCACAGGATGCACCGTGATGTCAAATGGTTGGAGTGATAAGAAGGGTAAGACCCTTCTCAACTTCTTGGTTCATTGTTGTCGAGGCATAATGTTTATAAAATCCGTGGATGCATCTGCACAGGTCAAAGATGCAGCATTACTATGTCAGTTGTTGGATGAGTTCATCCAAGAGATAGGTCCGCAGTATGTTGTCCAAGTAGTAACGGACAATGCTGCGAATCATGTGGCAGCCGGTAGGATGCTTACGAACAAGCATCCAACTTTGTTTTGGACACCTTGTGCAGCACATTGTATTGACTTGATCTTAGAGGATATGGGGAAGATCCAGTTTATCAAGGATGTCATTCATTCAGCAAGAAGCATCACCAAATTTATATACAATCATGCTTCTGTGCTTAGCTTGATGAGGAAGTTCACTCATGATAGGGAGTTGGTCCATCCTGCCATCACTCGGTTTGCCACTTGTTTCATCTCTCTTCAATCTCTCCTTACTTCTATGTGGGACTTGCAGACTATGTTCCTTTCAACTGAGTGGCGTGCTTTATCAATTAGCACTAAACCAAAGGGACATGACATATTCAGGCTAGTGTCATACTAGGAGAGCTTTTGGGATGGGGTGAAGGAGGTGTGTACTGTATGTGAACCTTTGGTAAGGGTTCTACGCTTGGTTGATGGAGACAAGCCCGCAATGGGCTACTTGTATGAGGCCATGGATAGGGCCAAAGAGGCCATTGATGCCTACTATGAGGACAAGGGGGAAGAGGGGCAAGCGAAACAACAATTGATATGGGAGGTGATTGATCAGCGATGGAACATAACACTTCATCACCCCATTCATGCTGTAGGCCTATTCCTCAACCCCGCATTCTCTTACTCACGTGGCTTCGACTTTGATGCAGAGGTAATGGATGGGTTCTTGGAGTGTGTCCAGAGGATGGTGGCAAGTGCAACTCATCGTTCAAAGATTTCCAAAGAGTTGGAGGTCTATAGGAGGGCCATGGGAACATTTGGCTTTGATATGGCTATTAATGACAGGAAGAGCATAATGCCAAGTAAGTTTCACCTTGTTTCAAAATTTAATTTCATTACTTTCTTTGTTTTATATTTCAAATTTTCAATGTCTTCTCTTATGTTTCTCCAATTCATTGTAGATACTTGGTGGGAAACCTATGGCAAACGAGTACCCCATCTCCAAAAGCTTGCTGTTCGGATCCTAAGCCAAACATGTAGTTCTTCTGGTTGTGAGCGCAACTGGAGTGTATTTGAAAAGATACACACCAAGAAGCGCAACAGGTTTGAGAATTTGAAATTAAATTCTGAATTCATTATAACTTGTAATTTATGTCACATGGGTAATTTACGTATTCTAATTTCTAAATTCTAATGGGATAAATTTATGGTAATCATACAGGTTGGATACCCAACGCCTGAATGATCTAGTGTACGTCTCCTACAATCTCAGGTTGTGGATGAAGCAGCTTGAGAAAACACCTGAGGTGGAGGCCATTTCATTGGATCACATTGACACCACTGCTGCATGGAGAGCGGAGATTGAGGAACTTATTATGGAGGTAGCCCCTGATTGGTTAGAGGATGATACACAGGACATGGAGACTGAGACATGGGACGATGAGTGGTTAGACGCATCTGAGATTGTGCCACCACCGGAGTCACCAGCCACAGCCACCAGTTGCAGAGCCACCAACCACACAGCCACCAGTTGCAAAGCCACCAACCATACAACCATCGATTGCACAGACACTAGTTTCTGTTTCACAGCCACCACTTTCACAGCCACAGTCTCAGTCAGAGGGAGCTAGATATATGGGCAGTGGTAGCAGTAGTGGTGGTAGAGGACTTGATGAGGGTCCAATACCTCATCATTCTTCTAGTTCTTCTAGAGTAGATCAGTTTCCAGGCACTTCTAGAGGACGAGGAAGTCCACGACGACCCCCACGAGCGCCTGGGATTTCTAGCTCTAGAGGCAGAGCCATTACTAGAGCGATTACCTTTGCCCGTAAAAGGGGTAGAGGGAATCCATAGTTTACTTTATTTGGTTGATTTCATTGCATATGAGATACATATTACATATTACATAAAACATTGACTGTATTTTTTTGGTGATTCATGAGTCGGGGACTCAAGATCCAAGACACGATTCATTTTTTATGTGTGATGTATCACTAGACCTCTTATACATCTTATACATCGGTTTTATTTCCATATTCATGTAGCAATGTGTTTATTTAATGTTTTTGTTGCTTTAGATGTTTAGAAAATTCAATATTTTTGTATTTTTTTACATTGCCGATATATTGCCGATGTTTGCCGACATTTTCGCCGATAAATCCGATAATATCTTTTTGGACCCTCGGCGATATATTCGCCGACACGATATTTGTAACATTGGTCTAAATATAGCTCCCATGTGTTACAATGTGATGCATCCGCTCCTTGCTCAACTTTGAACTCGAAACATACATCCTTTATTGCAACTGGAACTTGGAAACAACTCCACCATTGCACCTTGAAACCCTGATAGTACCCCTTGCAGCTGTTAAAAATAGACATGCCCTAAATAACGATACAACTCCTAAAAAAAATTAAACTTAGAATATGAAGAGAATTGCTGTAGGGACATGCTAAATATAACACATCTAAAAATAGACACTACAAAAAATCACAGGTCTTGCATGTCAATGAAAACAATCTCATTAGACTTGCCTTCCAACAAGGAACTTGGATCTGTACTCTGGTTCAATATAAAAGCAGTGAAACCCTAATTGCTAAAAATAGTAGTTTCATGAGACGACTCACATGTCATCTGAATGAAGCTCATTAGGATTGTTAACTCTCAAGGACTAGGAATATGTGACTAACTCTATCATGTGGGCCCCAGAACTCTGGCTCCTAGAAAGTAAGAGAACTGCTAAAAATAACCAATCTTCTGAAACTCATTGTGTAGTACGCCTGATCAATGTGAATCCTTGGATGCACCTATAGATGGACCAACATGATGAAATCAATGAGAGCACTTTACTAGTAACTATCAGAACATTAACGATGAATGTCATTGGATTACTGTTCAGAGTTACTAGATGGTGCATGTGTGTTGCAGCAAGCAAAAATAGAGGGTGGATTTAGCCCCCCCCCCCTTAGGCTATTCTTGTTAGTTTTCTCATGATTTCAAAGTGATAACCAACGATGTTTATGACGGAAAGTGCTCAGATTAGCACATTTGCAGCAGACACAACAGAGTTATGTGCCTGAGTGAAACTTCTTTGGGTTGAGGATTCATGGATATTTTAGGCTTAAGCCTTCTGTTTGTGGATGCAATTGATTAAGGAGGTGCGCTTTGATGAAGGATTTGCAGCCTCTAGGTGGAACAGAGTGTACTTTCAGTGGTCTATTTTTGCAAGAGGGTGAGTTTGAG
This sequence comes from Pseudotsuga menziesii, assembly GCA_001517045.1. Taxonomy (NCBI): domain Eukaryota; kingdom Viridiplantae; phylum Streptophyta; class Pinopsida; order Pinales; family Pinaceae; genus Pseudotsuga; species Pseudotsuga menziesii. Next base: position 531,525 of record LPNX010080380.1, read on the forward strand.
GGGGAGAACCCATGCCATGTAGATTCTGCAAGAGAACCCATGAGTTTGAGGGGGAGAACACGTGAATGTTCAATCTTTGGCGTCTCAACTACAAGTCCATCCTAGTGCAACTTGGAGGGTAACAGAGACTTCAACCATGATTTTATTTGGAGGCACATGCAAGTAGGACTTGCATTTTTCTTTGGATTGCTTGATTTTTTGCAATTTGTCTTTGTCTTCTTTGGTTTTCTTTTTGATCTGGTGAATATTTTTCTTTTACACCACATTATGGTACGAGGAGTCTTGGATTGGAAGCTGTCTTCAAATGCCATTTTTGATGCATTGCTGTTAAGCCCTTAATGACAGCAAATTACCCCATATAGTGTGGCGCATTACCCCTATATTGTGGTGCATTACATATTATTTATGTCGGGTTGGCTCTATTAGTGGGTTTATTAGTTGTTATTGTAAACCTTTGTCTCCTATATATAGAAAAGATATATTCTCTTTTTAGTCATCATTGTATCTTGTCTTGTCCTGTGTACTCAGTACATTGTGTAAGGAGGTTCCTCCCTCGTAGAGGATTGCTATTTATCTTTGTTATTCATTATTAAGGCGTGGATTACTCTCTTCTTGTCTATTTCTGCTCTTTTTATGCTAATTGTAGGACTTGGTTGCATAACATTTGGTATCAGAGCTCTTTCCTTAGGATTGGCTTCTGCAAAACAAGTCATCTTGGAATTTTCGCTACAACTTTTTTTCTACAAGGATTCAGAGATCGAGGTTAAAAACCCATTTATAAAACAGATCAAACTATCTCGATTCCGAAATTCAGATCCTGATCCATTACAATATCTGAGATAATTGCAGAGGAATCTATGGTTTTTCCAAAACCTAGTCTAAAACAGGCGTACTAGGGAAAAAGGTCATATCTGAGGCATCCGAGATCCAAATTGAGTGAGACCAGTTGCATCTGAAAGAAGACGGTCCGAGGTATCCGTGGTAGAAGTTTCAGCTACATAAACGAAATATTGGACATGTGGTATACCATACAAGTTCGTTCCTCTAGATAGGCCAAAAATAAGAAGCTTTGGGAGATTTGCAATAACATTTTTTTGGCACATCCAAGTTAGGTCAGACCTGTTGCATTGGAAAGAGGACACATCAGGGTACCACAGGCCGAAGTTTTAGACCCAGAGGAGTCAAAATTAAAATTTGACCTCAGTTACAAGTCAGCCATAAAACAGTCTTCTAATAAGGGTTTGAAAAACATATGCCATTTTGCATTTGAATAACTTTGAGTAGAAGGATCTATTTGTTGTAAACCCTAGGCTGTGATATATATTTATTGTTCAAAATGATACCAAAAGGAAGTGGAATGAATCACAATCCACTCAAACCCCCATAAGGTTCATCCCCGACATACGATGAAATGGAAGACATATCTTTTAGAGTGTCCAAGTTGGAAGATATGATTAAAGGAAATGTGAAAATGGATGACTTAGCTAAATTGGAAACTAAGATGGCTAGTAGAGAGGATCTCAAAAGGATGGCTAGTAAAGAGGATATCAAAGGGATGGCTAGAAAAGAAGATCTTCAAGACTTGAAGGAATTGATGAAGGATATAAAAAATAGCTTTATTCCTCATGTATCTACTCAAGAAGAGGAGGAGGAGGAAAAAGATGACTTATTCCAGTCACGTCTTGATAAAATTGAAAAACAATTGGAGAGTAGGAAGTTGGATTCCTCAAAAGTTGATAATTCACTACAACATCATGGTTTCAATTCAGGTCCAAGGATCTACTTTATCACCAAGATTGACACGAGAAAGTTTGATGGCAAGGATCTAATCACGTGGATTTTTTAGATGGAGCAATTCTTTGATCTACACCAGGTGCCCACTTTGCAAAAGATAACTATTGCATCCATATATTTAGAACCTGATCAATTTGTATGGTACCAATGGCTTTGTGACCGTAAAAATGACTATTATCTCTTGGTCTATATTCACAGAAGAATTGATTGCACATTATGCGGATATAAATAACAACATTTGCTTTAGCCAGCTGGTAAATCTCAAGCAAAAAGGTCCAGTTACAGAGCACATCAAGCAATTTCAACAACTAAGTCTCAGAGTGAAGAATATTTCAGAAGATAATTTGTTAGAGCTCTTTATTGGAACCTTGAAAGATAACATTCAACATGAGGTGCGTCTCTTTGAACCATCATACCTAGAGAAGGCTTTCATGATGGCAAGGAAGGTTGAAAGTAAAAATATGGCAATGACTACTAGAAAGGCCTTCTCCAACACATACAGAGAAAATAATTTTTCTTCTTCTAAACCACCACAAAGGTTGACACCCCAACAACGAAATGAAAGAAGAGAAAAAGGATTATGCTTTAATTGTGATAGCAGGTATAGTAAGGGAGATAAGTGCGATGAGAAGAAATTATTCTACATAGATTGTGAAGAGGAAGAACCAAAAGAAGAGGAAGCATCTCAAGAAGAGGCGATTCCAGAAGAAATAGAAGAGGCTACTTCAGAAGATATTACTCCTACAATATCTTGTCATGCATTGGCTGAAATTGGCACTCCTCAAACTCTCAAGATCGAAGGATACATAAAAAGAATAAGGTAACGATGTTGATTGATTCCGATAGTACTCATAATTTCATCCACTGTAAATTTGCCAAAGTTCTTAATTGCTTTGTATATTCAGCACCAGAGATTCAAGTAATGATTGCAGATGGAGGAACTATAAATTGCTCAGGGAAATGCCATAATATCAATCTTGCTATGGGGGAATATGTATTGAATAGTCTAATGGTTACGATCCCAATGGGTGGTGCTGATCTTGTCTTAGGTGTCCAATGGTTACAATCATTGGGAACAATGGCTTTTAATTTTCAAAAACTTTTCATGAAATTTTCATGGGAAGGAAAATAATGAGTTAAATGGTATCACAGGAAAACCAAGCAAGGTGATAATCTCTAATGGTATGACAAAGTTGTTGAAAAAGGGACATCAAGGTGTTGTTGCACAATTATGCTCATTAGATGTTCGAACCTCAAACTTCACTATCCCCTTAGATCTCCAAAGGGTCATTAATAAACATTCCAAGGTATTTGAAGATATTCCCAAAACATTTCCACCTATTCGAGACTTTGATCATGCTATATCCACTTAATTCCAGGGAGTGTTCCTCCTAACATCAGACCTTATTGATATCCCTATAGCCAGAAGAGTGAAATTGAGCGTATGGTTGCTGAAATGTTAGAGGCTGGCATATTTAGGCCTAGCCAAAGTTCTTACTCTGCACCAGTGGTAATGGTACCCAAGCTAGATGGATCATGGCATATGCATCTTGATTATAGAGAGCTCAACAAGATCACCATTAAAGATAAGTTTCCCATTCTTGTCATTGATGAATAGTTAGACGAATTTCATGGAACAGTTGTCTTCACAAAGTTGGATCTTCGTTCTGAGTGTCATCAGATTCAAATGAAGGATGAAGACATCCCCAAAACAACATTTAGAACTCATGAAGGTCACTATGAATTTTTGGTCATGCCATTTGGTCTCACAAATGCGCCTTCCACATTTCAAGGTTTAATGAATTCTATTTTCAAGCCTTTCCTTAGAAAATTTGTGTTGGTATTCTTTGATGATATACTAATCTATAGAAAGTCTTGGGAAGAACATATTTAACATGTTGACAGGGTACTACAACTACTAAAGGAGCAAGAACTGTATGCAAAACCTCAAAATGTTTCTTTGGGATAAAGGAGGTAAAGTATTTGGGTCATATTGTATCTCATGAAGGTGTCAAGGTAGACCCTAACAAAATTAAAGCCATGATGGATTGGTCGATTCCCAAAACCCTGAAGAATCTTCGAGGATTCTTAGGTCTAACAGGGTACTACCGCAAGTTTGTTCGGAACTATGGAACAATAGCAGTTCCTCTAACAACATTATTGAAAAAAGATGCATTTTCTTGGACTCCAGAGGCAACTCAAGCTTTTCAACTACTCAAAGAGGCATTGTGTAAAGCTCCTGTTTTAGCGACACCAAACTTCACAAAAACCTTTATTGTGGAATGTGATGCTTCAAGAAAGGGAATTGGAGTTGTACTAATGCAAGGACACCCTCTTGCCTCCACAAGTCATCCAATCATGGGAAAGAACTTAAAAAATCCCATTTATGAGAAGGAAATGTTGGCAATACTACATGCCTTGAAGCAATGGCGCCCCTACCTTATAGGGAGATATTTCAAGGTTAAAACCGATCATGATAGCCTTAAATACTTCTTGGAACAAAGGCTATCCTCAAAAGAGCAACAAAAATGGGTGACAAAGATGTTGGGATATGATTTTGAAATCATCTACAAAAAGGGGAATCAAAATGTTGTCGCAGATGCACTCTCCAGGAAAAATGAGGATGTTGAAGCATTACTCTATGCTATCTCGATCAGCCAACTAGATTGGATAGCCGAAGCAAGGGATGAATGGAAAAATGATGAAGAAATATGGACATTCATTCAAAAGTTGGAGTAGGATCCCAGTGCCTCTAATACATTTAGGTGGAAAGATGACTTGCTATGGTACAAGGATAGCTTATATCTTGGTAAGAGTTCCCAGCTCAAGCAAAAGGTACTTCTTGAATTCCACTCCTCATTGATAGGGGGGCAGTCAGATTTTTTAAAAACCTACCACAAGGTAATGAAATAATTTTTATGATTGGTCTTAAAACTGATGTTCAAAAATTTATGACATAATGTTTGGTTTGCCAACAAAATAAAGTGGAAACAATTAAGACCCCAGGTCTCCTACAACCACTTTCCATTCTAAGACAAAGGTGGACAGAGGTCTCAATGGATTTTATCACAAGTTTATCAAAGCCAGAAGGAAAGAGTGTCATCATGGTGGTTGTTGATAGACTTACTAAATATGCACACTAATGTGCACTATCTAACCACTTCAAAGTAAGCACGGTCGCCAATGCTTTTATGGAGACATTCCAAAAACTACATGGTACCCCAAATATTATAGTAAGTGACAGGGATCCCATTTTCATTGACAATTTTAGGACCGAATTATTTTCTTGTTTGGGTACTCAACTGGCTCATAGCTCATCTTATCATCCTCAATTTGATGGACAAACAGAGATCGTAAACAAATGTTTGGAAGGGTATTTTCGATGTTTTGCAACAGATAAACAAACAAAATGGATCAAGTGGTTACCCTTGGCAGAATGGTGGTATAACACTTCATTCCATACATCAGCAAAAATGACCCCATTTATGGCCCTTTATGGCTATCATCCACCATCCATCACATCTTCACTAAGAGGCTCCTCTAAGGCTCAGGCAATGGAAGACCACATGAAGTATCAACAACAAGTTCTTCAACTCTCAAAGGACAACCTGAATCTAGCACAAAATTGAATGAAACAACAAGCAGATCAACACCGCAGTGAATGGAGCTTTAATTTGGGGGAATGGGTGTTTTTAAGACTACAACCATACAAACAAATGCCCCTGAAGAACCCCAAGAAGGATAATAAATTATCACCTAAATACTACGGTCCCTACAAGGTGTTACAAAAGATTGGTAGTATGGCCTACAAATTGGAACTACCTGCATCTTCACAAGTCCATCCAGTTTTCCATGTTTCTTGTTTAAAGAAGGTAATCGGTGACAAGCTACCAAAACTTGACGAGGAAGGAAAAATCATTTTGGTGCCTGAAGAAATCACTGAAATAAGAACTAGACAGCGTCGAAATCAATCAATTCCAGAGTATCTCATTAAATGGAAGAACTTACTCGCGGAAGATTCAACATGGGAAGATGAGTCCTTTACACAACATCATCCAGAACTACTTCAGCGTTGAGGACAACACTTTTTGAAGGGGAGGGGCATGTTAAGCCCTTAATGATGGCACATTACCCCATATAGTGTGGCACAGTACCCCCTATATTGTGGCGCATTACATATTATTTATGTCGGTTTGGCTCTATTAGTTGTTATTGTACACCTTTGTCTCCTATATATAGGAAGGAGATATTCTCATTTTAGTCATCATTGTATCTTGTCTTGTCTTGTGTACTCAGTACATTGTGTAAGGAGGTTCCTCCCTCGAAGATGACTGCTATTTATCTCTGTTGTTCTTTATTAACGCATGGATTACTCTCTTCTTGTCTATTTCTTCTCTTTTTATGCTAATTCTGGGACTTGTTTGCATAACAATTGCAAAGGGATAGTCTTTCATGTTTCAGGTCTAGGGAGAGCATTGTTTAATGGCAACTCTTCTTGTTTGATAACTGTTGCCGTCTTTCAAGCACCTCAAGGGTTAATGTGGCAGAAATCTTCAAGCCACTGGGTGCGTCCTCGGGGGCAAGTCTTGAGTCAAGTACTGTCACTTGATCTTAACTCCTTCGTGTAGGAAAATCCTAATGAAGCCAAGGAGGGTAGACCCTTATTGGTTGCTAAGGCTGATTAAGCATTTAGTGATGGATGAATGAGTTATTTAGGAGTTTTTAGAAGGTAAATACTGAAACCAGATATTGCAACAACAATTTAATGCCACAGCATGAAATTATAATCAATCAACACGAATGAACTTAAAGCAAATGATTGTACGATACAAAATAAGAGACAAGTGCTGAAAATGGAGTCACAAAATTGTAGTGCTAAAAATGTGTTGCAATTGTTCTTGGTCAGTTTAGCTTATTGATGAGATGAGTGGATTAAGAGGGAGGAGGATTCCCGATATCCCATGAAGGTACTAGGAATGTGTCCAGAATCACCAACTGTGGTAACACACGAGGAAATGTGGGTTGAATGGAGTCACGGGGGGATGTCCAACACTACACCAACAACGATGTAGCCTGACGGGGCCTCGAGGTCACTTTTTAGTTGTTCCCGTTTCCTCTGTACAATTTGCCCACACGAAGCAAAACACAACGCTGGATTTTTGTTGTCGGGAGGTTAGTTGAAAATGTGAAAGCTAATTAAACTAGTCATTCAATCCCTTTTTGGATGTGATCAATTGGTTGGTCAAAGCCGCAAATATCCAGAGCATAACGGGGTTGAGCCTTGTTAATTTTAAATATTTTTTGAACAGTGTTTTCTTGTTTATTAAGTCCCCAAGACTCTCTTTCATGTTATAAACTGTACTCGGGAAAGCTAAGGGGGTTGATTACTGAAAAAGTAAAAATGCAAAGAAAATTGAAATGTTTTCTAGTTACTATATGGTGCAAATATTTTCCCTTTCGGTAAGTTGGTATAGCGCAATAGTTTAATATTCCTATTACTTTTGCAAAATAATAATGAAATCTAAAGCTCAAAAGTATATGGTCTACATTAATAATATGTTAAAATCTATTCTACTTAAGTTAAATTTAACTAAAAGCAAATCGAAAGAGGAAGATGCATGAAAAGCACACTGACACAAATCCCCTAGGGGGGATGGGGAGTGGGCTCTTAGGAGCCTACTCAAATACTTTTATTATGAGATTACAACTTGATCAAAGAAGAGGGGAACATGCTTCTTTCTCCTAATAATTTTGGAGAAAGTAAGCCTACAAATTATTAGGGAAAGAGCTAGAAGGAAAAGGGATGGTTCAAGAGCCCCCGATTGCTTAGATCTTTGGTTTTTTTGCCCAAAAATCCCTTAAACTTGCTAAATACTGTAAAATCCCATACAGCTATAAAGTGTTAGAAATGCCCAAAAACACTTTGAAAGTGAATTTGGACATGACAAAAATTATGGGAAAAAGACTATGCTAGCAACTAGATCTAAGGCAAAACAATTAACCAAGAAGATTGGGATTGTAAGACCCAATCTCTTAGGACCTTGGACAGCCTTTAAAGGGCTTCCAATAAAGCACTTTGATGCTATATTTTTAACTTTTAAACTCGATGCAAACTATTTTAAACTAGCAAGCTAAAGATATCCTTCAAATGCTTGCAAAGAAAAGTAGATTTGATGCTAGATCTAAATAAAAGAGAGATCAAATTTATGAATCTTAAGATCTAAGCAACAAAAAGACTTCTATAAATTAGATCTAAAGAAGATATTGATCTTTAAGCATGTAGATCTAAAATATAAAAGCAAGTAACGAAGTAACCAAATAACCAAATAAAAAGTTTAATTTTGAGTGAAGAAGATATGAAGAAAACCTCCCTTTGGAAACGGGCAATTGAAGCTTCGTCGATGGCTTTGTCGATGGACTATGTTTCAAAAAAGGGTTGGAGAGAAAGAGAAACAAGCAAGATCTCTTGCAAAATCCAATAAGGAACGTGTAAAAGCCTTCACACTTGCACAACACTTGTCAAATCATATAGTAAAAGTCTAATATTGAAGACAAAGAAATCATACTTATAAACAAATAAGCATACAAATCCTAAATCTTAAACATAGATCTTCTAAATGAACAATGAAACAACACTATCCACTCCTGTCGATCAGTACTAATCTTTCTTTAGGCCATAGATTGACAAGAAAAGCAACAAATGCAAAAAACAACTCCTACAGTTACCTCAATACACACATGAAACAATACTAATCCAGCTGGAAAGAAGACACCACATTGACCTCCAAAGCCTCATTTCATTAGCAAAATACTCAGAAGATGATTACAATGGGAGCATAGGTTTCATACTTCATCCTAAATGAGGAGAAATGCCTCGCTTTTATAGCCAAAGAAAGCTCAGGGGGGGCGTATCCATCACTTGGAGTAAAGTGTAGTTGAAGTATAGTTCGAGAGATATTGAAGGGATCTTGATTGGAGGTTCGTGAGAGGAAATGGTGCCACATCTCTCATGAGAGATGCACCCTCCTTTGGGATCTCCATGCCTCAAGGAATTAAAAGCGAATATACCAAGTGTGTTCCCTCTTGGAGAGAGGGCACACCCACTACCCATGATAACTTGCCAACACATGGGGTGGGCCCCGTTCAAGTTGATTCCACGAGGAAATAATTCGCCTTCATCTAACTCGCCACCACGCGATGCACAAAATGGTGGGCGCATATCTCATAAGAATGATTTCACCACCTTCCATAAATATTTTAAAACACATGCTTTATTATATGCTTTTTCTATTAAACTAATTCGCCTTCCATATGAGACAAACATGGCCTCCTTATTTGACTTTTATAAGTTTGACATGTCCCCACATGACTTTTGACTTTGTCATTTTGTCGCATTTTAGCACTTTTGACCCTTTTGTCGCCTCTTTAAGCAAAAAATGATTTACGGGTTGATTTAGTCGCCCAAAACATAGGAAAAGTGGGTTCTAGGGTAAAGAGGATGCTCTGAGTGTGAAAATGAGCATCCGCACGCCAAAATCAGACTCCGGACCCGACATTTATTACAATTTGAAATTTCCTATTTAAACCATTAAAAAATGGCCTAATTTTGCTTCTTCTTCTCGGAATTGAACAAAAACTTAGGGGGACCTAGCACATGTCCATACGACTCAAAATTAATGTCTAGCATGTTTATAAACATTGACACATAGACTCTAATAACCTCCTAAGGCCTAACCACCAAGACGACTACCCCAACTTTGGAGGTGTGAGTGAAAAACTTAGAAATTATTAGTCGTTTGTTCAATAACAAATAATTACCAAGGGAAAAAACACTCTAGGCTAGTGGGCTTGATGTCTAAGTCTATGAGACCTAGTGTTTTACATACTTCACCATGCCAGCACATTTATTACAATTTTCCCAAGGAGGCCGAGTCTTATACATACTTCACCATGCTAGCACATTTATTACAATTCCCCCAAGGGGGTATGAACATGTGGTATAAGAAAATTTTAAAATTTTCCCAGAAAAAGCTTGACAGACTACTGAATTCTGAAGAATGAGCAAGTATACTTGTTTTACTTTGTTGGCTCCCTTGAAAACTCCACCAAGTACAACTTAGGTGGTAACAATAACTAGTTAACCCCTAGGATTTACAAGGAAGCGTCTTGAATTGTCGTAGGATTCGTCACAACACAAGTGTGCTTGAGACACAAGGGAGAACATGGAGGTCTTCACGGTGAAGGGGACACAAAGGGGACATCGAGAGTCAATCTGTCAGTCTATAGCCAATGGGATTTTGAAACGAGGTGGAATGGAATGGAGATGGATCTAAGGTCCTAGGTGGAGCCAAAGGAGATTTGCAATCCTTGTAAGGACCAAGAGTTGCTTGCCAGTACATAAAACAAAAATCTCCACTCAGTATTAGCCTGTGGAACTTCACTACTATGTTTATCAGAATCAATCATTTAAGTAACATGAAGACATTTGAAATACAATCATCAATCTAAGTCATTAATCCATAAAATATATCCTCAAGTTAAGTTGCATGAAACGGGGACGAGTTTTTGACATGGGGATGCATTGGAATTGTGACCCCCAAAATGTTTGGAAATGGGGAAACACGATTTTAAATTAATAAATGAGCAAGAACATTTAAAAAAATGAATGTGGAACATAAATCATAAATCATAAATCATATATTCTAAATCATTGCCTATAAATAAATGAGCAAGGACACTTAAAAAAAAGAATGTGAAACATAAGTCATAAATCATACATGTCTAAATCATTGCCTATATTGGGATCCTATTCATCAATAGCACCCTATGCCTCCCTTCTATAGGCTCTAGCCCTTGCATCTAGCTTGAATCTCAAAGTTGATCTTCCAAGGACATTAGTCAACAACTTGACACCCTGCAATGTTGATGCCAATCGTTAAAATAAGGTAGAAAAAAATTCCCATGCTTAATAAGTGATTTTGCTTGAGTGATGGGTACTTTTTTATTAATCTCATGCCAGAGGAGTTCAAAAACCAAGACCACCAACATCAAGTTATATACAGGGGTTGATGTGCTTGATTAAATGCCAATCCCATACCCTCATACATGATAGAATCTGGTGGAAACTTTGAAATCCTGAAAACTATGAAGTCTGCTGAATTCTGAATGGAGTCTAAGATTCTTCTTTTTGCATATAAAGTCTGATGAGGTTGGAACCACTCTCAAACATCCTGAAACAATTAATGGCAATGTTGAAAACTTAAAAATTTAAGTAAAATGAAAATGAAAATGAAATTTTACTTCAAGAATTTAATATTACCAAATACTAATGCAAAGGGTGATATTTTTTAATTAGATGGGCGGTATGTTTTTGGAAACGTTACCTTATGGACTGCATCTGTACCGGAAACACGTTTCCGTACGGACAACAGGTGTTTCCATCTTGAGAAACACACCTGTCAGTATGAAAACACGTTTCCATGCCGTATGGCACGCGTTTCTGCGTCTCTGGCAGGAAACGGGATGGAGACAGGGGGATAGCGTTTACTGCAACTTAGTCCTCAAGGCGTGAAATGGCAAATATGACGCTTGGCATGGTATCATCACAAGTCAAAGCATGGAATCCACTGATAGAATCTCAGCACTGACCACATCTGCACTCTGAATACTGAATTTCAGCCTGATCTCTAGGCAAAAAAAATAAAAAATCCCCATACATAAATTGGTATGGCAAGGATCTCACTGCCTTTGAACATAAACACCGAGTCTATTGTGATATATATTGACAAGCATAGATCCATCTTAACTTTGGATGTATCAAGTGCAGAGAGGGATCAGATCCATGGAGGTGAAAACGTTTTTGATGGAGCAAAACTTGAGGAAGGCTTGCAACTTAATGGATTTGATCCCACTCAATCCATTAGGAACCGGTTTTAAGATGGATCTAAAGCTGGTTTATGTTTCCTGATTTTCTCCCCTTGTCATGTGTAATTTATGAATTGTAAATGTCAACTGAAATCAATACTGATATGATATATAACTATTACTTGTGCAAGTTTTGTTGCTTCAACTATATTCTGCAGCTTGTTTAATATTGTTGTTTGGATGTCTCCTATCTGTGCAGGTCGTTGTTCCACCAAAGGGCTACCTCCAATCTGTCAGGGAACTATGCTCTAAGTACAATGTTCTAATGATTGCAGATGAAATACAGACTGGCATAGCCCGGACAGGAAAGTTATTAGCTTGTGAGTGGGAGAGTGTCCGTCCTGATGTAGTGGTAAGATATTAGTTACGGCCAATGCAGTTTTCTGTTTCATTCTTATACATCAACGTGCTTATCTGATTCACTGCTGTGTACAGATCCTAGGGAAGGCATTAGGTGGGGGAGTGGTTCCAGTAAGCGCTGTGCTTGCTGACAAAGATATAATGCTTTGCATTAGGCCCGGGGAACATGGAAGGTTTAATGTTGCCAGTCTGAACAGCTTTGTTTTTTTTCTTATTACTTGAAATGCCTACCAAGGTCTCATTATGCAATGATTCTTTTTAGTTGCTAAGAATGGGTTTTACAAATAACAATCACTGAGTAGATATATACATTTGATATGCTGGTAAGACTTCATCTTTAAGTTAATATTGATTTCCTTCCAATGCTGATGCAGCACTTTTGGAGGAAATCCATTGTCCAGTGCTGTGGCTATTGCTGCACTTGAAGTCGTCGTGGAGGAAAAGCTTGCTGAGAGGTGCCAGACTTTATCTATAAACTGATTTGTTTTCTATTGTTGACAATATGTATGAATGATTTACAAAAAAATTCAGTGTCTTGTAATATCAGTAGATGTCGTGGTTTGTGTATTCAATAAACTTTTCTTGCATGTTTCTGACATAAGAGGCAAAGGGGGCTTCACTGCATTAAATTTGCAGGGCTGCAGAGATGGGGCAAGTGTTCAGGAGTCAATTCTTGGATATTCAAAAAACATATCCGGACATCATAAGAGAGGTTAGAGGACAAGGATTACTGAATGCCGTGGATCTAAATGCAAAGGGATTATCTACCGTTTCTGCATTTGACATATGTCAACGGCTGAAGGAAAGGGGGGTTCTAGCAAAGCCTACACATGATACTATCATTAGATTTTCTCCTCCTCTTACAATCAGGTGGGTTGCTAATACATTGTATTTCAATTTGAAAACTGATCAAAGCAATGGGCTTCTTCATTTCCCTTCCGATAAACTAGTAGTTGGTAGGCTATATATGTTTCCCATGAGCTTTGAAACCTTACCAAATAAGTAAAATTGTCTTAGCGGCATTCTCCACTTGGATGGCACCTTGGGAAACTACCACCTTGAACCATTTTATTTCAGATTTACATAGTTTTTGTTAACCATTAACTTGGTGCTATATCTCCTATAGGCTATTTCTATTAACCATTTACTTGGTGCCATATATATCTCAAAACTGATTGAGCTTTTATCAGCTTTTCATTTGCAACTGTGGTTAATTTCATGCTATTCTTCTTTCTGGATAGGAACATGGATTCAATCATTTCCGATTCCTCTCAGGTTGTCTGTAGTTATCTAATTGCAATTGCCAATTATTAAATATCTATTAATCTGTTATCTACATTTATTGTTGTTTGACAATGAATCAGATTAAAGGAACTGAGCGAGGCATCAAAGGCATTCAAAGACGTCCTGGAGCATGATTTACCCAAGATGCAGCAACAATCAGAGGGTAATGCTCGTAATCCACCTGAAGCATGTGATCGCTGCGGTCGGATTAAATAAGCTGCCAGAGAAATATCTTCGAGGAAGGAGAAAAATCCATCAATTCTCCCGGGCAAAATAATTTCATTGTTTTAAAGTGACGGCAGTAATAAAAAGGTCCACAGTGGCTTTTAGCTAGATATACATGTTCAAATCATTTCTTGTTGTGCCTTTACCTTCAAGGAACTCACACTAGCTACACCAAAAGTTAAAATAAAGGTCTATTGCTAAGAAGCAGTATAATATGTTATGCAATTTGCATTTTTGTTTATGTTTAGTTTAGTTTGCTATACACTTCAATACTTGTTTTTGTTGTTTATAATTTAACCATGCAAGATTACCTAGGCAGGTTAAGGTTTATATCCAATAGCTTGCAAACCAGATATATCAATAATTTCATTTCTTGTCGTGCCTTTACCTTCAAGAAACTCACACTAGCTACATCAAAAGTTAAAATAAAGGTCTATTGCTAACAAGCAGTATAATATGTTATGTAATTTGCATTTATGTTTATGTTTAGTTTGGTTTGCTATACACTTCAATACTTGTTCTTGTTGTCTATAATTTAACCATGAAAGATTACCTAGTCAGGTTTAGGTTTATATCCAGTAGCTTGCAAACCAGATATATCAATAATTTTGCTACTTAACTGGATCATGAAGGTCATCATTACCCTATTTAAGATTTTGAACTTGATAAGCAAGTTGCAATGGTGCTTTAAAAAAAAAGGTTTATATTATAACAATAAATAATCATTTGTTTCATCCATTTGTGGGAAAATTGATCGTTTCATCCATTTATGAGAAAATTGATCAATGGATATAAGGTTTATATTATAACAATAAATAATCATTTGTTTCATCCAATGGGAAAATTGATCATTTCATCCATTTATGAGAAAATTGATCAATGGAGTTTAAGACTTTATTTTCTTTCTTCATATATCATAGGACAGTTATATTATTCTAAAGCCCCTTTTTCTTCTTAGGAGCTCATTTATTTTCTTTCTTCACACACACACACACACACACACACATAGGACAGCTATATTATTCTAAAGCCCTTTTTTCTTAGGAGCTCATTTATTTTCTTTCTTCATATATCATATATTGTGTTATTAGTAAAGAATATTTTGATGATTATAGGAGCTCATTTATTTATTTTCTTCATATATCATATATTTAAGAGCATGTGTGGGCTTAATGGTATATATCATATATTGTACAGCATGAGTGGGCCTAATGGTTAAGAGCATGCGTTTCTTTTTAGGAGGTCACATGTTCAAATCCAGAGGGGGGTAGTGTATGTACACCTTTGTAGACTTTAGCAGTTAAATCACTGCACAGAGGGGGGTCCCTTGTCCCACAAACAAGGGGGTCTCATACACCAAATTGGTGTCTCGCTTGAGAAATTGAGACATTAATATAAAATGATATAGATTATGTTCATCACATTCATTGTTATTAACTCTATTTCAAAATTTCACATTATTCATGGAAAACATTAATATAAATGATATTGATATAACATTACATTTTTTAGAGATTAACTTCATTTGAGAATTAAACTATTGATATATCATTATTTTGGGATAATGTGCTTTGTGTAAGTCATTAAGCTATGATCCATATCTCATGAGTATATTTGTTGGTACCAATTCTCATGGTTTTGAATAGTCCACTTAAAACTCATTGCATCGACTATTGTTTTCTCATAAGGTGAAGACTATTGTTTTCTTATAATTTTCTTTCTTTCTATTTATGATTTGCTTATCCAATCTTCATTATACAGTTGAGTCTTTTCCCAATGGAAAATATAGTTATAATTAGGTAGCTAATGTACAAGAACACGTTAAACAATAAGGAAGATGAGGGTTTCAAGATTGTTTCAAACTCTAATCAAAATGATTTGTGGCTCAAGCTGGGTTGGTACAAAGATGCTAAGTCTTGGCTAAGTCATTGGGGAATCAAGGAGGATGCCACTATGTAGAATAATGAACATATTGAAATATTATTATATATCTAAATTTAAGGAGAATTGTGGTGCAATAAAGAATCACAGGATAAACAAAATTAAAATAGAAGGATGTGATCAACCTTAATCTAGAATATCAAAACTATCTGTATGTTTTAACAAACATACTTAAGAACATCAACATTGCTAATATATGAACAAACTTTCATGAGCTCCATAATAAAATAAGGCATTGAGCAACCCCTAAAATGTCTTTGGCCGAAAGAATTTGTCATCTTTGTGACAATAAGAGGTTTGACCATAAAAAATCTTTTTTTTTGAATGTCTTGTGTACAACCACACGAGATCACAATTTCAAGATATTTATACAATATTGACATTCCTAACTTTTTAATTCATCAAAAATGGTGATTTAGAAATGCTTTTCTTAAAACTTTTTGATTGTCGAAATAAAATTCTAATGGAAACCAAGTAGTTTATTACATTTTTAACGTATGATAGACCAACACTAAGATCTCTATGAAGTATATCCATGGCCTCGAGAAAGTGAGGTGGAAATTTTAGATTGGGTTGAATTTTGAAATTTTGATAAGTTAAAATAAGTTAACTATTGTTAGGTTTTAATGTGCCATTCATTTGCTCTTTTGAATAAATATTACTCTCATTATCGATAAAGTTGGTTACCTTGAGATAAATACCAGTTGTAGGTACCGAAGCTTTTTGAAATTTGAACTATAATTAGCTAAATTTCACATAGCTAGCACAACATACTTTGTGTATGAACTGTTTTGAACCATAATACATAGATAATAACACTAGAATGCCATTATTAAATCATATTTTGGCCTTCCAATAATTTGTCTTTAGGAGGGTTGATTGTCTAAGAGAAGTTATCATTGGAAGGAAATCATAAAATTTCTTGGGAACGAGGGCTTCAAGACCATGAATGAATTTGTCTTACAAGGGTCAATGCGTAATACTTCTTGCAACCTTCAAGCCCACTTTCCATGAATGGATTTGTCTAGCAAAGTTCAATGCTTAATACTACTTGCAACCTTGTAGTGCACACGCTCTCAGGGCTTGTATGGAACTATCGTTTGATTGATCAATGGAAATTTTTTCCAATTCATATAAATTATGACCTTGTTAGGCAATTGAATTAGGGTCTTGACTTTCTTGACCTTGGTGTTTCACATTTGTATCGATTTGGGAGAAAAATAAATTATGATTAAGCAAATTTTCTTGGAAAGATTTGGTATCTATTTTTCTATTTTAAAAACTTTGTACGATAGATTTTAAGGCCGATTGCACCTCTAAACAAAATGGTCAACATCATATATGTGTTCCTAGTAGAAAAGGAAAACTACTTGCGTGTGACCCCTCCATCTTTGGGTTGTATCATGCTAGAATAAAGCTTTGTAAGCAACTCTTAATGTGTTGGGGCCGAGAAGCATTTTTCTGCCAATTCATTGGAGAGATGTGCTTGACACTACAAATTTATATAGATATCTTCCTAACATTCATGGTTGGAGGTGGTATAGTGATCCTTTCTCCTTAGGCCTCAATGCGAGCATATACACAATCATGTTCTTGAGGTATAGACTAGTCTAATTTGTCAGATTTTTAGGTTACTTCAAAATAATTTACACATGCTTGGGGGTGTTTCATATGATGCGGAGTGCATGGTGTGTTGATAAACTTGATTGTATGGTGATGAATGTACACACTGGAGATAACTTATGCTCAAATTGCTAGACATTGTCTTGTTGGTTATGTGGCACACTTGGAGCATTAGGGACCAAGTGGGCATGATGGGATTCTTCATGATGCACACATGGAGAGTTCATTGCTTGATTGGAGGACAATTCACCTTGGAGGAATGTTGGGCGTCTTGGAAGAGGGCATTGAGCCCTAGATCGCATGGGGACACTTGGTTACTTGCATGGGCCTTGTACTTGACTAGAATATGTTTGAGTTGATGAGTGATCGTGTAGGTGTAGTGGACCTAGAGGTACTCATTGCTTAAGAGGAAAAAATGAAGCTTTGGAGGCCTTTGGAGGAGAAATGCTTAACCTAGAAGTATTTCTTGTCATTACAGGAAATTTCAACTCAAAATTGGCCTTTTAACTCTAATTCAAATTCCATGTCATCATTTGTTAGCCAATGAAATTGCTTTAAATTTGAAATACCGTATAGGTTTTAAACATTTTTTTAATATAGATTTGGGGATAGGTATCATAAAAAAAACTACTCTTTTTGTTCGTATTTTTGACATATCTCCCTGTGTTTTTACTCAAACTTCAATCGGTAGAGCTCGTTGGATGTGGAATTCAATTCCGTATCCAACGAGTACCTATTCGACATACTTTTGACGGGCCCCTCTATCCTAAAAACAAGAAATACCTGAAAAAACGTGATGATGACATCATCATCTCTTTTTTTCAGAGATTTCTTGTTTTTGGGGTAGTAGGGCCCATCAAAAGTATGTCAAGTGGGTACTCATTGGATGCAGAATTCAATTTCACATCCAACAAGCTCTCCCGATCGATGTTTGAGTAAAAACACAGGGAGATATGTCAAAAATACAAACAAAAAAGTAGGTTTTTTCTTTTTTTCCTCCAAAATTAATAAATATTATTTTATTATTTTAACTATTATTTTATTAATTTTCCTTAGGAGGCCCATTTTGAGTTGAAATTTCCTCTAATGTGGATGTGCATGTCTTTGAGTTTGACAAATATTAAGAGAGCTCCACATGTGGGGCTTATCTTGAGTAGAGTTAGGTTGCTAGTACTAGATTGGGTCCATTTTGCATTATTGGCCTTTGTCACCTTTCATATAAATAAGACGAAAGAGTCTTTGCATCATTTCATTTTTGTTCACCAATGTACTCACATGCTTGAGTTAGAGATGTAAGAACTAGGGTGAACTAATGACTTTGTGCTCTCTATTTGTGTTTTTTTCTCTTTGTTGAGTGCTAGGGTTATTGAGGAAATTCAAGGGAAGTATAGGGTTAGGGTTTTTCCCTAAGGAGACACAGAAGGTTAGGGTTTGGGATAAACCCTAGAGGAGCAAAAGGGCACTTGATCTTGTAGCTCATGTGAGAGAATATTAGGGTTTTCTGACATTTGGAAACCCTGGTGTTACTTGGAGTGCTTGATGTGGAGAAGATAGAGGGAGACTATATTGTACACTTGTGGGACACAAGCATAGGTGTTAATGAGAACTTGTTGGTGTGTATGTTGGTTTAGTGATTATATTTGGTGACGTGGCTAGCTTTGGTCAAAGGTGATTCCTAACTAGGAGTTGGTGGCTAGGGTTTTCTTATTGCTTCCCTTGCTATGGTTTGGAGAGATTGATTTGTACCAAATTTTTGATAAATTGAGCTATGCAATTGTACTTCATATATATATATACGTTGGATAATAACTCCTGAATTCATTTATTCCATTGCTAATGCATACATTTATATATTTCATATGGTGGTTGAGATTCATCTTCCAACCAGCCTTTTCACCTTCCTATGTAACTATTCATATTCCTAATATTTACACTAAAGTATAATCCCGACGGATTATATTTCAACAATCCCCCCTTTAATCCGAAGGGGTGTTAGTAAGTCCGAGCATGTTTCTGAATCTTTCAAACTTTTCTTGTTCAAGCGCTTTGGTGAAGATGTCTGCAACTTGATCATTTGTGGAACAATGTCGAAGATGGACTGTCTTGGCCTCTACATGATGTCGAATCAAATGAT
>LPNX010080380.1:551453-572857 GCA_001517045.1 Pseudotsuga menziesii
TCAAAAGATGCTCAGTTAATTTTTCATACCATGTGCGAGGCGCTTGTTTTAGGCCATACAATGATTTGACAAGCTTGCATACCTTTTGTTCTTTTCCTTTCACAACAAAGCCTTCTGGCTGAGACATGAAGACATTCTCTTTCAAGTCTCCATTCAAGAAAGCAGTCTTCACATCCATCTGATGCACTTTCCACTCTTTTTGAGCAGCTAAAGAGAGTAAGGTACGGATGGTAGCCCATTTTGCTGTAGGAGAAAACGTTTCTTCATAGTCAATTCCTTCATTTTGTGCATAGCCTTTTGCTACAAGCCTCGCTTTGTGTTTGTCAAGTGAGCCATCTGATTTGTATTTGTTCTTGTATACCCACTTGCAACCAATTGGTTTGGTTCCAACTGGAGGTCAACCAGCTTCCAAGTTCCATTCTTCATGAGTGCATCATACTCATTCTGCATAGCTTCTTTTCACTCAACTCGAGTAGAAGCTTCTTCAAAGGAAGTTGGTTCAAAGTTAGCAGATAAATTAAATTCACGATCAAATGATATATCCATGTCATCACCTGAATTATCTGCTTCTCCTCCATCTTCATGTCTTTTCGAACTTCTCGTTCCCGTCTTTCCAACTTCATCCGGATGGACACTTTCAAGTGTCTTTGTGGCCCATTTATGAATCTTTCGTGATGGTCCTTGTTGATCAGCTGGTGGTGCTTCATCATTGTTTGAGAGTCTTCCAATTCTCTCAATCACATCATCCAGTTGAATCTCTTGTTGAGGTGAAGTAGCAGGAACTTCTTCATGCGGGGGAGTTGGTGCTTCATATGGAAATTCCAAAGGTTGATCCAGAATAGGAATCCCCCCTTCAAGGTTTGGAATTTCATATTCATTTTCATAATATTTCTTTGGATGAGGATATTTTTCCAAATGATCAAGCTGTCTCTCAATGGACTGGTTATTTTTATTAGTCTCAAGAAAAATGACATCTCTGGAAATAACAAACTTCTTGTTTACCTCATCATACAAACGGTATGCCTTGGAGTATTCTTCGTACCCCAGGAAAATGCATTGTCTGCTTCGAGCACCAAGCTTGTTTCTTTGCTCCTTTGGAATCAAGGCATAACAGGTGGAACCAAAAACTCTGAGATGCCTGATTGAAGGGAGATGGCCAAACCACATTTCATGTGGAGTCTTGTTATCAAGAGCATTTGAGGGACTTCTGTTTCTCAAATAGGCTGCACATTTCACTGCATCACCCCAAAACATTAGTTTTACATTCTTGAAAAACATCATTGAGCGTACCATATTCATTATGGTTCTGTTCATTTTTTCTGCTACACCATTTTGTTGAGGATTGTAGGGAACTGTAGTCTGATGTGCAATTCCATGTTGGCGAAGATAATCTTCAAAAGCATTTGAAGTGTATTCTTTCCCATTATCAGTACGAAGTGTACCAATTTTTGATTGTGCTTGTTTTTCTATCAATGCATGAAAGTCTTTGAATGTTTGAAATGCTTCTGATTTTGTCTTTAATGAGTAAATCCAGCACATTCTTGAGTAGTCATCAACAAAGGTCATAAAATACTTATTCCCATTGGCAGAAGGAGTTGGCATTAGGCCACATAAATCAGAATGCACTAATTCTAATTTCCTACTTGCTCTGAAATTAGATTCATGGAATGGCAGCTTACTGTGTTTCCCTAATATACATGCATCACATTTGCTATTTTCTTTGGGAATGGTGGGCAAACCAAATACACCATTCTTTCTCAACAAACGAAGACTGTTATAATTCAAATGACCAAATCTCGCATGCCACAATAAACTTGATGACAAATTACCTTCTCCATGCTGAGAGAAGTAGGCATAGTTCTGAACTCTTGCAGATGAACCCTTTAGCTTCAGCAGCTTCCCATCTTCGTATCTAGTCATGATGACTTGGTTGTCAGAGGACTTTCTTATTTCTACGATTCCATCAAACATGTGGATGGAATGGCCTCGCTGTCGAATCTCCACCAAGGACAGCAGCCTTCTCTGCAACTCTGGAAGATAAAGAACATTCTTCAACAAGAAATCAGGGAATCCAGGCATCTTCAGCCGAATGGTGCCCATTCCCTTTGGTTTAAGACTTGACTTATCTGCAAAGTAAACTATGCCATTTATTATTTCATTAAGTTCTTCAAAACAGTCTTTTCTAAAAGTCATGTGTGATGTTGCACCAGTATCAAGTAGCCAACAATCTTTGTAAGATGAAAGTGAAGTCATTTCATTAATACCAAGATTACAATGTGCAACAATACAATGAGCAGAATCTGAAGATTTACTAGCATCTTGGTTTTTATTGTCATCTTTCTTCTGGTTATGTTTGTCTTTGATGGAGTCCCACGAAGCCCAACACTGATCTACTATGTGTCCAATCTTTCCACAACGCTTGCACTTCAAATCTGATCTTTTGCTGGAGTTGTTTCTGCCTCCTCTACCTCTGAAGTTTCTTCTTCCTCTGCCTCTCTTGCTGCTTTCTCCTTTGGGATGATCATTGGATTGGTCTTTGGTGTGGTTCTTTGCTTTTTGAGCAAGGCAAAGTGATTCTACAGATGCTATAGATTGCATCTTCTGCGACTGCTAGTGTAATTTACAATAATGAACTTAATATGACAAAGAGAATGAGATAATAGAAAAACAATAACCTTGCAGGTCTACAGCCTCTGCCAAGGTGATTTTCCATCTTAATATGCTGTCAATAAGTTCATAAGCAAATTTTTAGCACTAGAAGAACTGCTCAGCAATACGCCAAAGGAAATACCATTGTTTGTGAACTGTCACAAAATATAGGGTTTTGAACAGCACCAGTCAACGATCTCAGCTATATGAAAGAAGCAGGTCTAAGTCTCTGCTACTTTTTACAATACAGTCTATGTAGAATAACAACTACACTAACTAGAAACAATGTCTTCAATGAGCTCTCTTTACTATGTAGGTATATGTCGCTGCCATAGTATTTACATCAAACTAAAACAATTTTGCAACAGTACAGTTTATATGGTAAGTGCACAGACTTCATAATGACCATACACAATTATGCAGCACTTCAAACTTAAATAGCAGTCACCTTGGAGGTCGTAGCAGTCTTCTCAGCTCTCTGGTTCACACTCCAGTTTTGTTCAATGTTCCAGCAGTATGCAGCTCTAATGGCAGGAATAAGAGCAATCACATTCTTCAAAAGAAAGTAGTCTTGAAACTTTATGATCCGCAGGCTTCAACGCACTTCTTGCAGACTTCAATCACGGACTCAATCCACCAATGCTCTTGCAAGGGAGGTCGCAGTCACTCCACGGTTCTCACCGCATAACAAACAACAAATTTTGCAGCTCGTGTTCACGGGTTGGAATAACTGAGGTCGCAGCTTCACGTGACTGAGTAAAAACTTGTGTCTTCACAACTGTATGTTCTCCACTGGGCTTCAAATACATAGCAACATCACATCATGACTTCAGTTCTTCACTCAAGTGAACAGATGCGCGTCTTCAGCAGGTTCTCTTCAGTTTTTGAAAATTCTTGAATGAACTGAACAATGACCATCCCGTTCAGATTTGCAACATACACTCAATATGTTTCATCTCCTCATAATCTACTTCAATATTTCCACGCAGATGTGAGAAAATGTGGCTCATGGCCCTCTAGGATAGGTTACAGATCGCAACATATGAGAAAACGTGATGAAAAATGTCTCTGTAACCTCGCATAGGTAGAATGAAGAGGCGGCCCACAAAAATTAGGGTTAGGTAAACTAATTCAAACGTTCTTGCAATGAACAATCAAAACTATGCAGCAAATGGAGGAAGCATAGCATCTTTGGACCATTTAATTGCTCAATGCAGGTCTGGAAGAGAATAGCGTATACAATTAAATGCTCGCAGGCTGGCAGGAAAGCATCCGGAGGCAGACTGACAATTGCAGGTAGTTTGAAACGAATTGACAAAGGGCAGAATGGAGGTCTGGCAATGGACTGGCAAGCATTCAGGCTGCTAGGACTGAAACGCATCAGGTAGGAGTTATGGCAGGTGGTGCTCTGATACCACTGTTGGATAATAACTCCCGAATTCATTTATTCCATTGCTAATGCATACATTTATACATTTCATATGGTGGTTGAGATTCATCTTCCAACCATCATTTTCACTTTCCTATGTAACTATTCATATTCATAATATTTACACTAAAGTATAATCTTGACGGATTATATTCCAACAATATATATATATATATAGTTCAATTTGTCAAACCTTTTTCTTTAACCCTTCAAATGACTTTATTGCAACAATTATCGACTAAAAAGTTCCCTTCTTCATGCATTTTATAAGAGACACACAAATTTGACTAATTTTGAATAGCCTTTTGTAGAAACTCACCAGTTCATGAAAACTCTTCATATTGAAGGTGTGTTTAGGTGTTGGCCAATACGAAATGGCCTTTACCTTTCTAGAATCCATCTTTAAGCCTTGGAAACTACAAAACCCATGTATACTACATCCTTGAGTAGAAGCATAATCTTCTTCATATTTGTAAGCACTTTCTCCTTTTTTAATCATTGTAATGCCAAAGGTTCTTCTTTGCTTCCACTGGCAAAATTTCCCAAAACTAGTTTAAGAACTTTTTTCATAATCCTCAAGAATGTGCTAGGACCATTAGTTAGCTCAAATGGCATAACTAACCATTTAAACAATCCATTTGTTTTCTTGAACGTTGTCTTCCATTCATCAACTTCCCTCTTTTGAATTTGATGATAACCACTCTTCAAGCCTATATTTGTGAAGTACTCGGACCCACTCAAACATTCCATAAGATTGTCCATCTTTGGTAAGGAAACCTATACTTGACGATAATCTTATTAGTAGCCCGCGGATATGTGCACATCCTCTACTCACTAGTATGTTTTAGTGTCAAAACTGTTGGTATTGTGCAATGACTCATAATTTCACGAATCAATCCTTTCTCAAGTAACTATTGTACTTGTTTGTTCACCTCTTCACTCTTTGTTGGAGTCATCCGATAAGGTGCCTTATTGGGTATATTTGACCCTGGTATCAAGTCAATTTGATGCAATATACTCCTCAAGGGAGGTAACGTTGTTGGTAAATCATCTACCACAATCTCCTTAAACTCATTCAACAAATGTTTAATCTCTAGTGACATAGGACTCATTTCCTCAATCACTTTGATTCTTTTTGGCATTATGGCCAATCAACAACTACTTCCTTTTCCACTGTCTTAGAAATTCTTTAGCAGAACACAACATGACTCGATTGTTACTACTTCTCATGCTCTTGTTGTTACTTCGATCCATACTCTTGCTATGACTGTTTTCCATACCATTTTCCAACATTGGTGCTAACCTGTAACACTATCCATATTTGGAAAATTCTTAGGTATTCTCTCTTCCATCATGGAAAAGTTTTATGTCAAACATCCATGGCCTCCCATGTAATACATGACATGCATCCATCTCTACCACGTCACATAAAACTTGCTCACTGAAATTTCCAATTTGAAAACTTAATAAACATTGTTTAGTCACAATCACTTGTTGTCCCTTTTGTAACTATGAAACCCAATATGGATTGGGATGGGAAATACACTTCAAATTTAGTTTTATTTTGACCTCCATGGACACCATATTTTATGTTCTTCCTCCATCAATTATCAGATTGCAACATTTTCCTTGAATTTTACACCCCACTTTAAAACTTTCTTCTGATGCTTAGGTTCTTTTTCTACCTTATGTTCATGCTTAATTAACACTCTCTAGAACATTAAATTCTCTCCTTTTTCCCGCTGAAGTACAATTACATTTTCACCAAACACTGACACCTCATATGCCCGTGTGACCCTTGTTTTGGATTCACTTTGTTTGCTCGAATTTTATTGTTTTGGGAATTCACATGCCTTATGACCCTCAACTCCACGTTTGTAACAATAATTTACATACTTTCCTTTTCCTCTTCTGAATTCCCTGCTTGTTCTAGTTCCATTTCCTTTGTCACTTGGACTAATGGTGGATTCATCTTCCTTTTCATTTATTCTAGCATTACTTTTTCTGCCTCTGCCTCTTAGGCCTTTTCCTCATAACTTCTTTTGTGTTTTTCTGTCAACCTTCTCTTCTAACTTTAAGGAAACTTGATAGGTTTCATCCACAATACATAAATGATTCTTAGTCATCTCATCTTGAATGAAGCACTACATTTTTAAAGAAATGTGTCAACGATATTTAAAGACAAAGTCTTCTAATCGTTCATGAAATCATATATATATATATATTATCATCTTTGTTACAATTTTAAAATTATATATATATATACATACAATAGATGTCTAAACATTAAAAGTTTTGGATCCTACACCCATTTTTTAAGCACCCTCAAAAACCCATGGGCACCAAAAAATTCAAAACTTAACAACTATAATGTGGATTTGTGATTCTAACACAAATCCTAGAATTTTTAGAATATATATATATATATATATAGAGAGAGAGAGAGAGAGATTTACTTGTAGTGGTCTCACTCTTAATCAAACCATTTTATTTTTAATTTTAGATAGCTTGGTCACTTTTGTTTATATATATATATATATATATATATATATATATATATTCCTTGAAAAAAAAAATTATATTTCAAGTAGAAATGTAATATTTTGACTTCTATTATTAAAAAAAATTATGTGGGGTAGCCAAAATTTAGTACAAATTCAAACTCTTAAATAAATTACATATAACAAAAAAATTACTTTACTTGAGAATAGAGTGCATAAGCTATTTAGTCTAAGTTCTGTAAGACAAAAAGAAGAGAAAAAAGTTATATATCTTATATATTTTGTAAATGGAAAGTAATGGTTGAAACCATAATCCCAGTTATGTATTCATCTTCAATAACGCGGTGTAGTGGGCATGTTAAACCATATTTAGAGAGACTTTCAGCATCATCATTATATTGTTTGTAAATATGCTCCAAGGAGATCTTGTCAAAACGATTGTACAGTACTCTCAACTTAGTGGCCAAGTTTAAGAGCCTTGCTAGTTGAATTTGGTTTCTCCCTCTCATCCATCCATTGACGATCTTAGAGTCCTCAAAAACCTACAGGGTTGGACCTTTGGTATATGAAGTGTAAAGAAGAACAAACAAGCATGTGAACTCTCGTGACTTATTGGTCCCCTCACCAATGAACACTTTCCTTTAAAAATAATTATTCTTTATTAGATAAAGGACATATCCTACAATGCACTTTTGACCATTTAATTAGCTATCTCCATCAAGAAAACCCTAAGCAATTTCTTTATTGGTTTGATGAGGCCTACTTAGAATGGGAGATCATTGAAAAAGAATGAAAGACAAAAAATACTCCCCCCCCTCCTCTGTCTCTCTATAATTTTACTTATTTGAAAATGAAATTTAAATATATTTAAATATTTGAATTAATTACAAGTCAAAATTTTAAATTCAATAATAAATAATTGATTTTAAATGTAAAAAAAATTAGTTTATTACTTTTGAATAAAAATAACCGTTATAGACCCATCCATCTAACTCTTGTTCTACAAAGGTCACAAAGGGACCAAAGATGCAAACCTTTTACCACTAAAGTACATCACACATCCATGCATTCTTCTTTTTATTTTTATTTTTATTTTTGTGGGATAGACAAACACTTCTCCATGCATATTTTTTATTTTTTAATTTAATCTAACTTTTTATTGGACACACAAACACTAAAAATTAATTAACATTTAAATGATTGTTTTAATAATTTGTTGTTAAATCATTGCAAAAAATAATAATATATTTAATATCAAACATCAATTTTTTAAGAACCACTAGACTTTGAGTTGATAGAGAGGTAGATGATACAAATCAATTAATAGGACCATATTCAAAAGCATGAATCATACTCTAACTGTTGGAGTTGTGTGTTAGCTATTGGTTCCTACTTACTATATGTTTCCAAACCTACTAGTTAGGCTCACTAGACTAACCAACTATATGTATGGCAAATATAACTAGATAGTCAAGAAATCTTTAACTCTCAAGCTAGATATGGTAAAGATAGCTATCTTAGAAATCAAACATAAAATATCACGAGCTCTATGGAGGGATTAAATTGAAGAAAGGACTTGTTTCTAACTAATTTTTGAGAGAGATTCATTTCCTTTGTGCATGCACTCCCTTGATCTCATGAAATCAATGATCACATTGATAAGGAAATTTTGTCATTCAAGATTAAAGGCCCAACAATGTCGTCGTGTATAATAATGAGATATTCCACTTTTATTGATATCCCGAACAGAGCTCTGGAATAAAATGAGGTGAGTACCCTTCATTAAAAACAAATCAAATGTAATTTTTTTTATTAGTTATTGAGAGAATATGGCTTGTTGAAGGAGATGTAGAAACTATAGAAAGTGAGGAGAGAAACTTGATCCAAGGGAGTTTTTGGGGGCACAAATGCAAAGATATATGGAAAAATCAACTTCACTTATTCAATGCAATGACAAAGATAATTATTCACAAGAAAACATGGAACTAGTTTGAGATCAACATATAGATGTAGAATAAAGAGAAAGAGCCACATACACCTTTGAAAGAGAAGGAGCCACATATATATTAAGACAATAAATAAAGTCCGAGGCACAATCTAAGAAGGAGGTTAGCCTACTTTCAAGTCCTTAAAATTAAAAGTAAATTTTAGTACCTACATTGAGTGTGAATCATATTCCATGATTGAGTATGAAACAGATTCGATCATAAAAGTAGGGATTTTTTAATTGAAAATATGTATTGGGAGGGGGGCTCAACAAATGTATTTTGGTAGGTATTTATCAATATCTAGTGAATTAGGGGTATTCTTTAAAATCCCATGAAAAAATGCGCCATGGCATATATTCAATGAGTGAAGACCCCATGATAGGGAGGTGTGATCCGAAAATGAATATGAACAAACAATGGTTGTAATATTCAATACATGTAAAACATTTTGATAGTGTATAAAGTTAGACTACTTTAAAGATAATGCAAACTTTGTAAAAGTGATTAAGGAAAGAGAGAAGAAAACTAAGAGGGAAAAAAAAATAAAAGATGGAATGGGAAATGAAAATCCATGGTTGTTCGCTTTCCCATTGCCCCCAAACTCTCCTCTGTGTTCTCTTAATTACACTATAAAAGGGATTTTGATCGCTTACGGTTATCCCTAGTAGGAGAGTGCCACAGAGCACAAAGATTCATTGTAATCCAACGAGTGCCGAAATGAAATATTGAACAAGGATTGAATGTTGGTTTTGCTGGATGGGTTAACACGGTAAACTGTCTTATGCACCATTTTAATATGTGTTTGATTGCTCCTTTCCATGTGTTTTCTTATTGAGTGGTTGATAGATTCTCTATTGAATTAATGGTTATCAATGTTTGTGAATGGTGAGAATATGGAATTTTATTGAAGCTATAATGGTTTAATGCATTGGTGAGTGGTGTTTTGGTTTGGTAAAGAATCCAACAACTAGTTACTATGCAACATTGGACTCCCAGGTGGCCTCAAATATCAATGGAATTAAAATACCAGAGCTGTTACACTTGTGTAGGAATTACCAAAATTGCATTTTTATAATATTGTCTTGCTTTGGGTGAATTCATGTTGGTTAAGGAGGGTTTCTGTTGGGTTCAAATAATTTATCTTGCATCAGAGTTTTTTATAACTTCATGGGAGAATTTTAAAATGATGGGGAGTTTTTGTAAGTGTTGAGTGAATTTATAGGTGCATGGGGTTGTGGATTTACAGTGCTTCTGAGTAATTGATTTGTTTCATGGGGTTTTTACATAAATGTTGGGTTGTTTTTTGATCAATTGTGGGAAAATAAATACTCAAGTGGTATTATGAGGAGGCATGTACCTCTGGAATATAAAACCCAAAGGTCACCTCTCTTAGTCATATAAATAAATATTTAATCACAATAAAATTTAGGTCTCATCTTTATCTCAAGGCCGAATTGTGGTAAGAGAGCCTCACCTTTCTGGCATTATTCGATGAATGTTTGTAGTCTTCCCTATGCCTCTTTAGGCTAATTTTCCTCAAACTTTCCCACTAAAATTCTCATCCTTATGCACAGTCATCCCTCCATGGAAACATGTTACCTAATTTTTAAACCGTGCTTATTCTCCACATTTTTTTCCATATATTCAATGCATTTTGTGTACTCTCTCATTGGGTTGATTGAATTCACTATGGACTCTGCCTCCATTTGCTTTATTGAACCAAAAAAACCTACAATGAGTTTGTCTTCCCTCTACCAATGTGTCTCAAAGGTGCAAGTGCATGGTTGCATCATTATCCATTAGAGAAGAGCACAAGTAATCATGTAACAATTATAAAATAAAATATTATTTAAATTAGTTAATCACCTTATGAAAGGGTGTAACCCTTTAGTTTACACGCTCAAAGCCTATAAAGGCGAGCTTCCCTTGTAATTATTAAATCATCCAATAAATTATTATTATCCATGTTCATTATTACAATGATAGTCGGATTCAACTAACGGACAACCGGATTTTGTTGCTCCATTGGGTATCAGAGCTCGGATTTGAATCCTTCATCAGAGCTCGGATTCGACTCCTTCAACCCCTACTTGAGCTCGGACTCTGCTCATCACTTTTTTATTCTTTCGCTGCTCCATTTCAACCACTTGCACATCTTCTCCCTGTGCGTGATCCAGTCCCATCACCCTTTCATTTGCCAATCCTTTTGTTCACCAACCCATAACTCCATTCTCGCCACTAATATCGCTTTGCTTTCACTCGTCGATCACCCCTATCACACTAGCATTCCATCCCTCATCTGCACGTTGTTCCATCTTACCTCCTCCTCCCCTCGACGCTCCTTTCCAAGCCCTACTCTCCATTGATGCAGCCTGCAAACCCCAGCGCACTCCTCCTCCTCCTCCACTGTTTCTGTGCTCCCACCTCACTCCTTCGCATTCCACTTATGCTCACTCCATCTGCTCGACCCTTCCCTCCTTAGCCCTCCTCTTCCTCCCCTCGTGTTCCACCCCATATTCCCTCCTCTATTTTCCTTTCCTCTCCTCTCGTGCACAGTTCGTTTCCCCCGCTCCATTGCCGCCCAGCTCCCATGCGCCCAGCTCTTCGCGGCCCAACACTATCGCCTCCCATCCTCTGCCGTCTGTCTACGCTGCTCGTTCATCTGCATGATCCTCTAACTCTGCTCTCCTCCCTCCATCGACAATCAACCCTCGTTGCTCCTCTCCGCGCCCCTGTCAGCGCTATCACCTCACACAACAAAGCTCCATCCACCTCCATGATCCACCTCCATGACCTGTAACCAAAAAAACCAATATATTAACAACATAATATAATATAATATATTATTTCAATATATTTATCATAATATATTTAAAAAAATCAAATATTATATTTTTTATTATAATATTTGTTTAAAAAAAAAAACTATATACAAAATATAATATAGTTTATAAAAAAATATAATAATAATAATAATAAATAAATAAATAAATAAATATATTATTAGCCAAAATAGCGTGGAAATACACACCTCCGCATACAAGGTCCAAGACCATGGAGGAACTGAAAGAGAAGATCGAAAAAATGGAGAAGGACATCAAGTCCCTTGTCTCTAACCAAGAAGGCTTGAAGGAAAAGATGCAAAATAACAATACATTACTAAAAAAGATCTTGTTTTGGTACTAGAAAGAAGGATCGATGACAAACTTGACATCCTGAACGAAAAACAAAAAGACGTGGATGACAAAATGAGTACCATAACGCAAAACATAAACACCTTAACACAGAACACGAGTACCATGACACAGAACCATAATACATTAATCGAGATGTTACAAAGGCTCATACCTAGTCCGAGCCAAGTCAGCGGTCCACACATGTTAGATGCCTCATTTCATGTTGCCACCCATGAAACACTCGTAACGAATCAAGAAGAATTGCAAAAAGAAATAAAGATTAACAATGCAACGCTTAAGCAAGAGATAGAAACACAAGTACTGCCAGATATGGAGGCACGATTAAACAACAACATAGATGCTATAAGTAAAATAGTAGAGAAAAGAAAAACTAAAAATCATTGCCAACAACGAAGCAATTCAGATATGTCACTTTCCTCGTCCAGTAGTTTCGAGCCACCATCAAACCATAAGGCAAAAGGAAATCAACGTCGTCCTTACAAAGTGTACCCACCTAAGGAAAAAATAGAGTTGTCGAAATACAATGGGAGTGAAGACCAATGCGTTGCTTGGCTAAACAAAGCAGAAGAATACTTCGACATTTACAACATTCAATTTAACGAGGAGAAGGTGAAATATGCGTCAATGTATATGGAAGGGTACACCTATAATTGGTACTTATGGTGGAAGAGAGATAATTTTACCTACACTTGGAAATTGTTCAAAAATGATTTTTTTAATAGGTTTCAAGAAATCAAAGAAGATGAATTTTTCACTAAACTTACCAGACTACAACAAGTTGGAAACGTTGATGAATTCACACATCAGTGGGAATCCTTATCGACACGAGTATTTGGGTTGTCTGACAAGCAAAGACTCGAAACCTATTTAAGAGGTATTAAACCATACCTCCAAAAAGAGTTAAAGTTGCATGACATACCTAATGTAGAATTAGCAAGACATAAATCAAAATCCTCAGAACGCAAATTGGAAGGAATTAAAACAAGAGGCGATAACCATTATCGGCAAGAAAAAGAGACACAATGTAGGTACTGTGCAGATACTTGGTCACCCGGTTATCAATGCCACAAACCTCAATCATATGCCTATGAAATGGAAAATAGATCGAAGTCATCTAGCAGTTACGCTGATAATAGAAAAAAGAAGAAAAACATATGTCGTCGATGCGGTGATGATTGGACCCCTGGTCATAAATGTAGGAACAATGAGACAATACAATGCAAAATCATCAATGGAAAGGAAGTGCAAGTCTCTGCACAAGAGACATTGTCTGATTCTAATACTGACATCGAGTTAGAATGAAGAACGACACTAGGAAAATACTTAAACTTTGAGGACAAAGCTTCCTTAAAGGAAGTGGCAATGTAACAACTATAAAATAAAATATTATTTAGATTAGTTAATCATCTTATGAAAGGGTGTAACCCTTCAGTTTACACGCTCAAAGCCTATAAAGATGAGATTCCCTTGTAATTATTAAATCATTCAATAAATTATTATTATTCATATTCATTATTACAATGATAGTCGGATTCGACTAACGGACAACCGGATTCGGTTGCTCCAAATCACCATATTAAATGAGATAGTTGTACTATTTCCTAAATAACTAGAAACAAATGACTATATGGGTTGAAACAATCTCCAAGAGAATTGTACATAAAATGGGTTTGGTGGAAGTATTGGAAAATATTGTATCCATTACAAAGTAGTTATATTGTAAAGGTACACCAAGTCCTTTTTGTCTAAGACATATGCTATGAAGGATTTTGGTGTCGTATATTGATAAAAAGTTAAAGAGTGAGAATTCTTAGTGAGTTTGGCATGAAGTTTTCTAAAAGAGTAAAAACACCATTCCAAGTAAGAGTTAAGAGGTCAACTAAAATGTGTCATAAAATTAACAAGGAAAATAAATACAATGCTACTTTTACATATGGTAGAGTTGTAGGTATCTTGTGTTTAAGGGGTATGGACAAGCGTAGACATAACATAAACAATTGATGGTAAATTGCATGGTTGTCAAAAGAAAATTGAATTATTTGCAAGACATGAATCATTATGCTTTTCATTAAGATGCAATCTATCATTATATTATCTACTTCATAGGTAGATAAAGGTTTCAACAATAGTTAGGAAATAAGGTATTCAGTCATTGAGATTATGCACCAATATGGGCATCTAACCAGGTATATTGGAAATAGAATGTGATTAAAAAGATATTGAGTCATTAAGATTATGCAGCAATATAAGCATCTAATAATTTAGATTGAAATAGGAACACAATTTACAATGCCAAAAAGATAATGAGTCATTAAGATTATGCAGCAATATAAGCATCTAATAATTTAGATTGAAACAGGAACACAATTTACAATGCCAAGATTGAGTAGATTGATATGAAGTATTGTGATGAAGTTGAGAAAGAAGATCAATGAATAATAGATGCGTGAGGTCCTAAAACACTATACTCAGATTCTGTCAGAGTTACTTGTGCTAGATATACTACTGCTGGATCTTTTGTACGGTTTTCCATTGAAATACCCCTCTAGATTTACCTAACTTCGTGATTAACGCTCCATCCCCATGTATCTTCACAAAGAACTACTACGAGCTTTGTTTCCGGCTTTGATGATGATAGCTCCGCTGAAGACCTCCAATTGACTTTTGGTTCTATATAAATACAAATATAAGTTATTTAACAACTGATACTATTGATGCTGCTTAGATTGGTTAATCTTCTGGTTTATAAATAACTGCATCAAACTTCTACTTCTCCTATTGCTAACTTCGCTGCTAGATCTCCTTCACAAACTAGACTACGATCTTTCAAATAAAAAATTCAATCACTATAAGCAGTAACCAGATATGTTCGCTTCGAATCTACAGTCGGAATTGTATATGTAACTTACGGTGAGATTTTTAAACTCAGATTCGTTCATTTTTTTATCTGAGTTTCCATGGTAGAAGGCTTCAAACATGGTGGCGAGAAATATAGGCATCATCCTTATTGTATTTGAAAACTGTCTCCCTAAGCCTTGTTCCAATTTCTATGAGTGCATCTCTGGCAACATCACCCTCTCCGATAATCTGTTCAAGTTCCATCTCGTTTTTGGATGCACATTCTGGTTGGTCCTCCTTGGGTATTATGCGAATATATGCACGATTTTTCTTCGGCATTTCATTAATGATGTTTCTACCTTTCCCAATAAGACAGCCAATCTTCCTTGATGGAACAAGCATCCTTGTACAAATAAGAGTCATGCCTTCGTTGTCTGATATTTCCTTGCAGTCGAAGAATCGCCTCAAGAGTAGGTGAAACACGATCATGAAGAAACTCTGTGGTAGAAACTACAATTACACGTTCATTATCTAAAACAACATCGTCAATCTTAATACTCGCTCCTGTTTGCTTCCTCATGTTTTGTATAGTATTGCCATCCTCACCCATTACCCCTCCAATCTTACCATTGGGGCATAACATTCGAATGGTAAAATCTTGAGAAGGTCCCTTGTTATTATTATTCCAATTGGGAATTTGTTCCTAAGACGAGTATTTATGCAGAAAAGTTGAAACTACATACAGTGCTTTCTTTACGGCCATTGTATCTCCTGATATCTCAACTAATTCATCAACACTAGTGAGAGCCAAAGAAGTAGAAGCCGACAATTGATGTCTGGGCAATATCCGAATTTGTGCACCTGAATCACTTCTCATCTTTTGAATGTTATTTCCACCTTTTCCAATCAAGCTTCCAATCTGAGAGATTCTATGACTTGGCCTCCTTTTCGGATAACACTTCCTATCAGATTATCACACAAAATGCGATACATAGTACTGCCAGCAGCAGGCATAGCTGCCTCTCTTCCTCTTTCCATGTTTACCATGTTGGGCTTGCTATTCCTATCATTTCTGAGCCCATAATGAAATTCTGCACGGCTTTGCTTTCGACTGCCAGAATACATCCACCCGTCCATGTTGGCTTCACTGAGTGAAAAGATGTTTCCCTCTCCCTCGTTTGCTTCTGTTTGATCAGGAAGAAACAGAGCTATATCAAAATTTGATTAGGAAGCAACAGAGCTATATCAGAATGACGGGAAGGGACAATGCATACCGAATCAATACAGTAGACACTAATGAGATTGCCTCCAACTACAAAATTTCTCAATATTTCTCCAGATGCTTTAACCCTAAATTTCTCCTTAGCTTCGCTTGATGTGACAGAAAATCGCTTAGCTTGATGTGACAGAAAATCACTTCTGATATTTTCAACTTATTTGCATCCTTTTTATAGGGCACTCGATCCCTTAGGCCTGAGTAAGGAGTTCTCTCTTGCCAACACCAACATGTTGGCTAAATGTGTCCGTATAGTTAGGGATTTGAGGGTCTACATCAGGGTTGGTGGATAGTTTTGAATTAGAAGAAAATTAAATTGTTTCTTTTTAAATTTGGATGTAATGTCCGATAAAGTTATTTTGAATTAGGTTAATTAGAAAATTAAATAGGTAAAATTTAAATTTAAAGATTTATTTTTGTCACTTGGTTTGTGGTTTTGTCCAACTTCTTTTGTACTAGAAACTATGATTAGTGTGTCTCCTCCTAACTAATTCACTTTTAATGGGTAATTGATTAAAGGTGGGTGTCTGTGGGGTGCCACCCAAATCTTTAAAAAATGAGGTAGCAAAAATACAAAATTTAAGATTTATTAGTTTATTTTAATTAATAATTATATTGAAATTAATTATATATTAAAAATAGCTAAGTTATTTTTCTTGGGCCCATTGGAAATTAGGAAGCTTCTTATGCTTGAGAGATTGGAAAGACAACAAATAATAAATCCAAATCCTTAGCTCTATAAATCAATTGAATTCTAACAAATTCTCAAACCACCTAAAAAATGACCAATATTGTTTGTCAAAACACCTACGATATATTTGATCTGTCGTTCAGGGTGAGATTTGACAACAAAGATTGGAGGTGAGGCTAGGAGAGCCTCACCTCTCAAGGGAGAAACCAAAATACACACTCAGACCTAAAAACATAATGAAAGACACACGAAAAGTTGAATGCTTCATTAGGAGGCAATATGCCTTTTTATAGAATTACAAAGGGACCTCATGGATGAGGCCAAAGAGAGCACAATAAATGATGCTTATTATTAATAATATATCTAATACATTAAACATAATACTATATTTAATATATTAAACTGAGTACATTGAAAATAATACCAAAATGGGGAGTGTGGGCCTCCCATACAGACCATTCCTCCCGGTTTAAGTGGAAAGTGTCCCTACTTTCTTGCCTCCCGGTTGAAGTTGGAAGCCATGCTTGCAAAGAGGAGAAGCTAAATATAGAAGAGGTGTCGAGCTTTGTTGCAACTTGATGATGATGATGATGTAGATGGTTTAAGATGCAAGCAGGTGGGG
Source organism: Pseudotsuga menziesii (assembly GCA_001517045.1). NCBI lineage: Eukaryota > Viridiplantae > Streptophyta > Pinopsida > Pinales > Pinaceae > Pseudotsuga > Pseudotsuga menziesii. The sequence goes on from LPNX010080380.1 coordinate 568,645, forward strand.
ATGCCCATGCAACTATTGTTGTACATCTTGTTGGGTGTGTGCAAGAAGTTGAGGGTCTCTTTTGGCGCGTTAGATGCAATACAAAACTGAAAAAACAGACATCCATCAACTTGCATGGATATTTTGAGACACTTACACAATGAATCTTGCGATCAGTAAAAAACAAGAAATGTAGGAAATTGAATGACCTTTCCAAATATATATATTTTTTCTATTGAAAATGCTGTTAACTATCTAAAGTTAGATAAATTTTAACGGGCACTTTTTATTTTTGGGACAAATTATAAGGTATATGTTTTTGTGGGTGCAGCGTCTGAGTGTCTAAATGATGGAATAAACTTACGAAAATCGGTATACATATAGAGAACATATAGGACTAGTGCACGACTATTTTTCCAATAATAAAAATAATATTTTTAATTTTTTTAAAATTATCTAAGAGATCAAACCTCGAAAATGGTACGTCAATTGTGGGTGCAGTGTTTGAATGTCTTAATGCAATTATTTGGAAATGGGTTTTTTATAGCATGTTGATCCGGTGGATTATTCATCTTCAAAATTACACTGATCCAACATGGTACAATAGCTATTAATCTATGGTTCAAAGAACATAACATATGCTAAACATAGTGCGCGACTAGCCTTAAGGGCCGCACGGTCCGACATAACATCGCACAGCTTGTATGGGTCGCGCAACTTGCCCAGCTTGCATGGGCCGCACAGCTTGCGCAGTATGGGCCACGCAGTTTGTGCACCGTCAAGAGGTAATATAGAATGGTTTGTGGCAAAGCCCGTGCGGTCACATATGCTGCGATGCTGCGACATTGGTCATATGTTGCGATGCTGCGACATTGGTCACATGCTGCGATGCTGCGACATTGGTGAAGTTGGTGGTGACATCAAATGGTTACGTTACATGTGGCATAGCCTGGTTGCAGGTTATTGCAACGTGTTGTGAATCAACACGTGTGCGTGGATTTAGTTGCAACGTTTTGGGGATATGGAACGTCGTGGTAACATAATGCTTGTGCAGCGATTTGGTGGGGTTGCATGGTTCAGTTTTAGCATATGGTTGTAACGATAATAAAGAAGATAACAGTTGTGATGATAAAGACAAATCAAGACCTGTTACTTATCCTCGGAACTGAACGTTAAATAGAGGATTTCTGGCCACATTAGGAGGACAGAGGGAGAGATTCAGATTATGTTAGAGCACAGAGCTTCATTTTTCTGTTATGAGAAACTTGGGGAGTTGCTGTGAAGTGCCCAAATGCTGTTTATTTTTTAAGTCGACATTCTCTGTTATAATTTAGCTTTCTTTGCCTTTCGAAGGCTAATTGTAATTTCCAAAAGAGAGGTCTTAAAGACTTTGTACAGCATTATGTTTACAGTTGCTGAAGTTGATTCCAGAACCATTTTGTACCATCTTAAAGAGATTAATTGGATCGGTACCCATTGGAGAGGGACCCGGAGACGTAGCCCAGTGGAGGGGGTGAACTCCGTTATCAACTTCTGTTTGTGACTCTCTGTTTTCTGTGTTTGTTTTTCCCACATTTGTTTATCAGTTTTGATTTTCATTTCTGTTTAAGCATTTAATTTCTATCAATGTTGTTGATGAATTAACCAAACTGATAAACGCATTCATTAAACTTTTTAATGCACATAAGTTGAGATCCGACGGATCACATGTAGAGGTTGGTGTTTTTTAGTGCACCATACAATTTTTTTTTTAAATGGTTGAGAAACGAAAGAGATATGGACGAAACATTACTAGTGTGTTTTTTGAGTTGAGGTGTGATGACAGAAGATAAATAAGAAAAAAATAAAAAAAATTATGTATTCTTGTTAAAATTTACATATTTAGAATCTACAAAAAAACCATATCTGTTTCTAAAATCCCATAAAAAATGGAGGTGTGCAGCATAATCAGATGAACCACTAAACACGAGCATATTGAAAATTTGGATATAATGTTGAATTAGCCATGGTTTATCATACTCCAAGGCATAGGCATGTTGAATCCGAAGCAAAGTACAAAGCAGACACATAAGCATAGGAATTCCATGAAAGCATGGGTGGAGGCTCGGCCTTATCATTTGGAGGGAATAAATTTTTGAATTTAAACAATACGCGAGCGCGATTTAGTTAAACAAAACGCGTGCGCGTTTTATATAAACAAAACACGTGTGCGTTATGTAAAAACAAATTGCGTGCGAGTTTTGTAAAATAAAAAATAGCGTTCATCTTCATCATCATCATCATCATCTTCATCTTCATCATCTTCATCATGTTCATCATCATCATCTTCGTCATCATCATCATCATCATCAACAACATCACACTACTACATTTCGATCCAAAATCCGACGGTTACTTCCGACGGCGCGTGGATTTTTTTTTTCAACTGTACCAAAAATCACAATGATAAATTTTTTTTTGTAAATGTGGCCACAACCGTCGCTTAAGCGACGACTATTCTCATAACCGTCGCTTAAGCGACGGCTGGTTAGTAAGGGGGCGAATTCAAGAACTCATGCTTTCTTTTCTTTTTTTCTTGTTAAAGTTTGGCGCTAATCTCGAATGGTTTGTTAAAGTTTGGCGCTAATCTCGAATGGTTTGCTTTGGGGTTTATTTTTGAACATTTAGTGGATTTTGGTGTATGAGGGAAGGGCCTGTGAATTGGAGGGATGGATGCATTTTCTGCGTTTGAAATCATCTTGAGTATTGCAAAAACGGGTTGTTTCTTGCTTGTTTTTGAAGGTTTCAGTAGGTACTCGCAGCAAGTAGGGGTTTGGAAGATTTTAACTAGTCTTTTGGATTGCTGAAACTTGAAGTAAAAAAGTGGCGCGTCTGTGAAATGAACGGTCTGGTTCTGGAGCAGTAGACGAGGGTTTCTGGCTTTAGACTATTGATTTTTGTTCATCACAGGCAGAGAATGAACGGTGAAGGGGAAAATATTGAGATTTAACTAAACCAAGATGTGCAAAATACTGTTCCAATATTGCGTGGTGGAAATTATAGTTGTGGCACCTAAGGCGTAAATGTAGAAGGATTTGTAGGAGATCAGGTGGATTTAAGGGATAACGGGTAGGCTCAGCTGACTTGGAGGCGGTGGCGCTTTTGTTCTGTGATAATCTTAGCGGGGAGTATTGGAGGATGCAGGACATTATCGAAGGAGGAAATCGTCCATGGGAAGAGCTTATACCAGATGCTCTTCCCCTGATTTTCAAGAAAATTCCGTTCCAGGAGATTCTGACTGTCATTCCTAGGGTTTGTAAGTCGTGCAAGGGCTTAGAACTTCAGCATCAATTGGAAACTTATTTTAATACATTTATGCTTATCCTTGTATTTCCATAACACCAGGTATGTGGAAAACCTGAGCTAAAAAGTATTCCCGGTTGAAATTCTTTGAAGTAAGGTAATAACTAATGAAATCCATTTCGCCAGTCATTGTTCTCTAATGAATACTCTCCCTCAGCATAGTTCTAGATTGCAGCAGGACATAGAAAAGTCATGCAATCCTACTTCCAAGAAGTTGACCTTAGAGAGATCCTGAATTTGAGCAAGAATCCTTTTTTGCACTCTCCCTTTTGCTTCTTGCTTCCCATCCTGGATATTTTTCATCTTCTGGATGACGATCCAAGAATCGCCGAAGACTTGGAAGTTGTAAATCTTAATATTTTTCATGGATTCGATCCCCTGCATCAATGCAGCCCATTCAGCCTGATTATTTGTCTTGTTCCCCAATCCCCATGCAAAAGAAAGGATCTTATTTCCTCTGGGGTCAAAAATCACCCCCCCACACCTGCCTCCCCAGATGTGCGCATATTACTGATAAAAAAAGAATTCGTGTGTTATTCTTCTAGTCTTTGGATGCACATCTTTTGTTTGTGAACATGGGGTTGATTATTTGATGCATGGAATAAGGGTTAACCTCCAATTTATATTCAACAAAGGAAATGCAATTTGTATGTTGAACATCAGTAGCCATATATAAACCTTTAATTGTCAAGAATTGGCAGTCTAATCATAGTTGATGAATTATGAGTGTGTAGGTAGTTGGAGTCCTGGATTAGTTCATTTAGTCACTATTTTTTTTTACTATCATTTTAAGCATATCTATATTTCATTCCATAGACATTCACAATTTCATTTTACCATAAATTTGCTCTATTGTCTCTTCTTAAAGAATATGCTTATGTTTCTTATATAT